>JAJHUR010107338.1:0-17670 GCA_027495735.1 Lutjanus campechanus
ATTTTGCCAATGGCCTTTTTATTGTGATACCTGTGTTTTAAAGATTCTTTTAATGTTTATCTAATGACAGTGACTGTTATTATTTCTCTCCCCAACCAGGATTCTTCTGTTCTCCAGAGTGAAAATGGTGGCTTATGAAGTGACTGTGTACACTGCTGATCGTGTCAATGCCACCACTTTTAACAATGTCTTCATTAAGCTGGTGGGCGATCATGGCGAGAGCGAACGGAAGTGGCTCGTGGGCTACAAAGGGGCTTCAGCCTTTGTGAAAGGAGCAGTAAGTTTGAAATATCCCCCTCTAAATATATAACATGCTTCCTCAACTTTGCCCATATGAGATTATTAAATATCACCCATGCTTGAGAATAGGGAAATATCATGTCCGGCTAAAAAAAAACTTTTAAAAATTAGTTTTATTCTTTAAGGATAGCCAGCAAAACTGAAGAGTAAAAATCAAAACCCCCTCAAAATATGGTTTTGTCCCAATTCTCAAGAATGAGTGAAATACCAACTTAGAGAAGCTCATATGTGCTGCTCAGCAACTACACCCACAAAGGTGACCAAAGCAACAAAAACCTCCCCATAAGGAGCGTCATGAAACGAAAAAGTTTTATTTTGTTACATCCAGTGATTCTGTGCTAATTGTTTGGATGTTACTACTCAAGTCTTGGTTATCAAGTACATTTTATGCAAATTTCATCATTACTTCAGGTGTCCACCTTTACCGTGGACTGCCATGCCTCCATCGGAAAGCTGGTTCTGATAGAGCTTGACAAAAAGGCTCTCTTACTGTTCCGGGAAGACGCCTGGTTCCCTGCCAAGGTGGAAGTTAAATCCCCTGAGGGAAACACCTACACCTTTCCGATCCACCACTGGATCACTGGTGGCGAGGTGCACCGCTTCAGAGAGGGAACAGGTTTGTGCTGTTCACTAACCACAGAAAACATAAAAGGAAGACAAGCTCTGCAAGACAGACTATAAGGGGAGCTGGAGTACCTTCATGCAACATATTGTATATATATCAACATTTCTCCCTGTGGTTCTTTCTTAAAGCCCTGAAAGTCTTTGAGGACAACCATCATCTTGGCAAGTACAGTCGAGAGCAGGAGCTGAACCAGCGAGGGGAAGAATATCGGTGAGTCTCAGAGCTTGTACACATCTTAGCTTTATGCAGCCCAAAACTAACATCCACCTAAACCTCCTCCACCTTAGTTGTATGATAATTAATGATAAATTAACCACCATATGACAAAGTCTGAATTAAAACTGTGGATGCACTGGTATCTAAACCTCACCATTCTCCTCCTTTCTGTTTTTCCCAGCTGGCATGTGTATGCAGAGGGAACACCCCACAGCATGAAGGCAGAACACCCTCTTGCTCTGCCTCCTGAGGTCCAGTTCTCCTTCACGAAGACTACAGAGTTTTTGTACACTGCAGCCACAGGGTGAAGTCCTCAAATTCTGTCAGATATCTATCTATGTAACTACTGTATGAACCTTCCTGTCAAAACGACTCAAGACATCATAATAGATTTACACTTTCCTTTTATTTTCCAGACTGGCTGAGCTGCAGCTGAAGGGGCTGGCTGATTGCACAATGAACTGGGCTGATATTGATAGTCTCAATCGAGTGTTCTGCTGCAAACGGACTGAAATATCAGGTAATGTGCTGTCATGGTAGTTTAATGAAACTTGATACTGTGTGCAATCGCATACATTCAACTGCATTTATTCATATATTCAACTGTATTTCATGGTGCTACCTAAATAAGTGTTTTAATTGTTTTTATTCCTGAGAATGAGCCATTAGATTTGACTGATGTTTGGAAAGTCTATTAGCTTCTTTACTTGGTTTGTTGAAAGTGAGAATGTGACAGAAGGAAGTCTATGTATCTGAACAGGGAGAAGTTACTTAATGTTAGGTAGGGATGCAACAATGCATCGTGAGCTAGGTTCAACATCGATACAAATCTGTGACGACTGAAATTGGTTGAGATGAAAAATGAATCGCAATGCCATTTTTTAAGAGCAGAATGCGTTATCTACTTTAATATCTGACTGCGCAAGGCCGGTCCGACCCGGTGAGAAAAAGGTATGTGAGCTTCTGACAGAGCTGGTTGGACACACTGTGCGTAATTTTGCGCACTTCAAACTTCAGAAACACTTTCAAATTCTGTTTCCTACACCCACTGTAGTGTTAGCAGGATGGAGGAGTGAGGATGGAAGGAGGAAATGAGGATGAGGAGGAAGAAGAGAAGGAGGAGCACAGTCAGCCGTGTAACTGCTCCGTTGAGGTGGCTGGATGGGTTTGCCTCTCCTCTCCACCGCACCTCTCTCTCTCTCCCCATGAAGTTGTTTTGGAGACGACCTGCTGTCTCCATATATTGCGCACTCTCACGCTTTCACTCCTCGAACCGGGAGATCTGTCTCCTCATTTTGAAAATCTTTTCTCTTTGTTTCCTCCTGGTAAATTTGCCGTCACGCTGCCATCGCTTGTGCTCCTGGCGTACCTGCTTCTTAAAGGTGATGAGAGCCGACTTTCTGGTCGGCTTATTGCATGTTCAGCCTAAACTCGCCGGTGAATTAATGAGGGCACTTGGGCAAACCTGATAGGTGTATCCCGCTGTGCTGGTGGCGCAAGGGGCAGGACAGGGCAGGATACCCCTGCATCCCTGGCGCAAGATGGCAAAAGTGGATTTGGACACACCTTGAATAAATTAAAAACACTGCGCCTCGCGCTTTCCACTTACGCTTTAGATCAGCGTAAGATAGGGACCCCCGTGTTCAAAAATGAAGAGGGCGAGAGATCACAGACAAGATTAAGACTGCATGCAAATATAGCAAGAGAGTGATGACCTACACAAGTAGCACGACCAACATGAAGAGATTTCATTTATTTGTATTATTCAATTAGTTATATTGATGTGGGATTTGTTTTAAAAATCCAATTTTTATTTATTTTTTGTTGTTTAAGATAAACTAGTTGCACTTTTAAGAGGACGTTTTTTTGCACAGTTTACTCTACCTCAGAGATAAAAAAAAATAAATTAAAAGGGATATAAGAGGAAATATATGTTGTAATTTTTATATAATTTGAAACAATTAAAAACATTGTCCAATTTTATCTGTAACTCTGATTTCTGCGCAACACATTGAAACTCTATGAAGTTCAATTCTGCTCTTTTTCCAGAATATGTCCAGGAACACTGGAAGGATGATGATTTTTTTGGCTACCAGTATCTAAATGGTCTCAACCCCATACTGATCCAACGATGTTCAGTCCTGCCGAAGAACTTTCCGGTCACTGATGACATGGTCTTCCTCCAGGGTCATGATAGCTTGGAAGATGAAATGCGGGTGATTGTCTTCACCTTGATTGACCTTGAGTCATGTTTTGCCCTATGACATGTTGAATTTGGAATTGGATGCTGTATAACACGGTCACTATATATGTTTATATTTCTCATCTTTGCTGACATTTCAAACAGAAAGGCAACATATTCCTGTGTGACTACAAGCGTATGAATGGACTGAAAACAAACACCGTCAATGGGAAGAAGCAGTACTTGGCGGCTCCCCTCGTCCTTTTGTACAGAACACCTGATGATAGGCTGATGCCAATTGCTATTCAGGTGAGATTAGCACCTTATCTTGAAAATTTGGTTTTCTTTTCAACATAAACAAGCCTAGAACATAGCATATCTAGGTACAAGAAACAAGAACGGTTCCACCAGTACTAAACTGGCTCAGCTGTTATTGGAGCACAGAATAAAAAGGGACAGGACTTAAGTAAGGCCAATTGCTGCCCTCTGTCAAAAATGTATAAATTTAGACACACAACATTGATGTACATATGTAACACTGAAAAAACTAGGGTCTCCCTGTAGACTGGATAAAATGATGAGTTTACCTTAACAGAAAATTATTAGACATTATTAATGACTGAAATAATTAAATGAACCACATTTGCCTTTCTTCTCTTGTAGCTGAAGCAGACTCCTGGAGATGACAATCCCATCTTTGTCCCCACTGATTCTGAGTACGACTGGTTGACGGCCAAGATTTTTGTGAGAAGTGCAGATTTTAGTGAACATCAAGTCAATGTACACCTGCTGCGCACTCATCTGCTGGCTGAGGTGTTCGCAGTGTCACTGCTACGCAATATGCCCATGGTGCATCCTCTGTACAAGGTAACTGCAAGTGCAAATACTGAACGTACTGTAGTTAAAGTCCTTTCAACTCGCTGATTTTTGAGTCTTCAAAAGTTGATGAAGCATAAAGTGTTAGTGTTCTTCTTTGCAAGCATGAAGATTTCTGACGTTGTTAACCACAGGTGGGAAGTAACCAAATACAAATACTTTCCAGGTATCTGTGCTCTACTCAAGTATTTATTTTTTTGACAACTTTGACAACTTTTAACTTTTACTCCCTGCATTTTAACAAATATTTGCACTGTATGTTTTCACTTTTACTTGAGTGAAGAAACTGAATCAGTACTTTCACCAGTCTTTTTTACGTACCAATACCTCTACTTGAGTAAAGAATGTCTGTACTTTTGCCACCTCTGCATCGTTAACTAGTGTAACTAACAGTGCTTCCTCTTTCCCTCAGCTCCTCATACCTCACACTCGCTACACTCTGCAGATCAACTTGTTGGCTCGAGACCGTCTCATATCTGAGACTGGAGTTTTCACAAAGGTACGATAAGACCAACACACCTAGTAGACCACTACCTGAATAATGTTTATTTTGTACAGTATTTGTCTCAAACTCTGTTCCTCACATATGTTCTGTATCCCTAGTATGCAGCAACTGGTGGAGAGGGCCTGGTGACGCTCCTGAGGAGATCACTGTCCTCAGTGACCTACACCTCCCTCTGTCTACCAGATGACATCGCTGAACGTGGGCTGGAGGATGTGCCCAACTTCTACTACAGAGATGATGGACTCGAGCTTTGGGATATCATCCACAGGTATTTTAGGCAGTTTCTTCCTTCTGTTTTATTTTTATAATTTATATGATATTGGTGCAAAGTGATGGCTGTTAGTGACATGCTATACAGTACAAATACTTGCACAGTGTTAGGATAAAGTGCATTTATAGCCCCCGATGAACACTAAAGTAGTGACATCAGAAATTTCAGTACAGAGTGTGCTTACCATTTCCAGGGAAGAAATACACAAGTAGTTTAGTAAGTTTCTAGAAACCAAGCAAACAACTGAATCACCTGCTCTCCTCAACTGAAATGATGATAATGAGGACAGGAAAGAGCAGCTGGCCAGCACAAAGGCTACACATCTGTGTCAATGAGATGGCTCCAGCAGGGAGCACCAATCCTCGCAGGAAAGCAACCTGAAAATACAAATGTGGGATTAGAGGGTACATTTTATTCCGCTGAGTTCATCCGTAAATTGTGCTCCACGCTCTGGTAAATGACGCCTGGCTGGGCCATCGCAGCCTGATCAGCCATTTCATTATCAAACTATTATTTAGTCAGACTTTTTCTGTGGAGCCAGGGTTTGAATTTGCCACAATTGATCACTAGAGAATGAAGTTTCAGGCTGCTTTGACATTATTCACAGTTGACTGAGCCTCCAGAACCCATACTATAAACTTAACTAAAAAAAATTACAAGCCAGAGAGTGGAAGTTGATACTGGGGATACAATAAAATAAGATACAATAGATTCTTTATTGTCCTTATACAAGGAAATATGTTGCCACAGTCTGAACAATGTCTCAGGTCAAAACAGAGATACAAATATAAATACACAGTAGGCATCACTCCATTCATGTTTATGCACAGATCACAGGCATATTTTGTTAAATGTTAAAGTCAGTAAAATTTGTCTGAGCTGTTTGTAAATGCATCAGGATGATGTCAAATGTCAATGTTTTGGATTGGTGAATCACAACAAAATAATGAGAAAAAATAAGGAAATACAGGCAAAAGGCAGGGTCTCTGCAAATACAGACACCACCACACACTTTGGTGGGTCATATAGTCGATACATTGATTTGCAGATTATACCTTTAAGTGGCGCAATGGCAGAGAGAACAAAACTTCTGACACAGTGTGCTCGTCTCCAAGTTAGTGAACTGCATCTACGGCCAGACGGAAGCAGTGTGAAAAATAGGCTGAGGTAGTGCCCGGGGTTGTGTGCTATGGTGTGTGCTCTGCGTGTAACGGCTCTGCTGTTGAGGTCTGAGAGGCTGGGGGTGGGGAGACCAATAATTCTGGAGGCACTGTGAGTGATCCATTTTAGTTTGTTCCTGTTGGTTAACATAGTGAAGAAATGGTGGAAACAACAGAAGAGAATGGGTGGAATACTGCTTTTGTACAGTAACAACAGAAGGTGGGGGGCAACAGAAAGTGCTTTGAGTTTGAGGATGGCGGAGAGTCTTTTGTGGATGTCAGTGGTGTGGTGTTCAAAGCTCAGTTTATTGCCCAACATGAATCCGATATACTTAAAGCTTTTCACTGTCTCAACAGTTTGATGAGTAACACAGGTAGAGTAGTGGGCGGGGTTGTGGGCTGTGTTTTGTGTGCTGAAAATGTTAATTACTAGTGCCCGGTTGCAAAAAACACCTTAAGTTATACACTTCAGTTTGTCAGCTATGCAAAATATTTCCCTAAACCGTTTTTCCTAACCTTGGGTTTTCCAAGCACTTTATTTTACTTTCATGTTCACTTTCAGCTGATAGGATTCATGTCAAGTTACTGCTAGTTAAAACCCAACAGTCCCTGATTTTGCTGCTTTATAATAAAAGCTTTGAGATACCAGAATATCAAGGCACCTTTATCGTGAAGAATGTTTAGGAAGTGGCATGTGGTTAAGCAGTGTTTTATAGCTGCTTGGCTGAAGGCCAGCCTGTATCAAGACAAACCTTCAAGCATGTGAAACAGATGCAGATCCCTGCAGCACCAGTCAGATGAGCCGAGCCAAACTGAGGCAGCACATCTTCTGGTTGGTGCTCACAGTGCCTTTCTGTGTGGCGCGGACATGGGCATTTAGTTAGCTAGTTTCTTCAAAACGGACAACACAGACAAACAAAAAGAAAAAGAAGATAAGAATGTTGTCCCTGAAGAATATGGAAAGATCAAACACATAATGTACACGTATTACATAAATCTACACTCTCTAACAAGTCTCTCTTGTAGCTACTGTCCTATGTTCCCCAAATTATTTCACTTTTAAGAGACTGTTAGGGTTACCTTAAATTTTTCTGAGGAAAATGGTCACTGAGGACCTTGTAGCAATACATACGGGAATACTTAAGTAGCTTAAGGGCAAATACTTACAAAATTAGAGGGGTTTCCCTTATATCACCCTGAGAAAATGCAACTCATTTTTTCCTAAGGCATCCTTAGATAAAAAATTTAAGGGAAACCTTAGCCTAGCCATTATGTTAGGTGTGGGATGTAGTCTTGATAACCTAAAATAGAGTTATTGTCATTAAGAGTTTAAGTATGGCAGCATCATCGGAATATTGTAAGTATGTTGTGGTAAGTGAGAGGCTGATACAGTCGTTGGTGTAAAGGGTAAACAGGAAAAGACTCAGGACACAACCTTGTGAGGCTTCGATGTTGGTGATGATGGCTGAGGATGTTGCAGTGCCCACTCTGACTGTTTGTGGTCTGCCACTGAGAAAGTTGTGTACCCAGTAGATGAGAAGCGAGGGAACGTTGAGATGATTGAGTTTGCTGTTTAGAGAAGTGATCATGCACAAGAAAGTTGTCTTGATATAGGAAATAAAAGAGCACAGATCCTGCCCTCTTATATAATTCAGCTTGGCTTTCTCAGAAAGGATTTCTTTCATCAGTCTTTCTGGAAAAAAAAACGCAACATGTATACCAACAGTTTCTTTGCAGCAACTCTGCCAGTTAGTCCGTCTTAATGCAATACCCCCAGATCAGTACATGTCGAAACATGTCACCAGAGGATATGGCTGCTGGAAGTGTTGTGGTCCTGAATGACAGTTTATTGGGTCTCTGAGGCACTCAGTTTACAGTTTATTAAGTACACTGAGGTATAACTAATGCAGTCTAATACAACAGCCCTGCAATCAATCTGACCATCAGAGAGGTTATAATGTTCCATTTTTGTTAAAACTGTTTCAGAAGTGTGCAACTGATAATCATTTAATCATAATCATTTGGAGTTTGTTGTGTTCTTGAATTTTATGGTGTTAGATTGAGAGTTGTTTGTAGTATTGACAGTAATCTACCCTCGCTGATGAAAATAATGTGGTCAAAATGTTAGAAACACTTCTCAGTATAACACAAGAAGATGGCAAAGGCCAGGTTTTAAGTGCTCAAACGTCTGAATTTATTCTTCCAAATCACACTGCAGGACTGAACCTTTTTAGAGAAGACAAAACAGCTCCTTTGACATCCCTGATGGTGTGTTACAGTACCTCAGTGTTAACATGCTCAGAGTCTAAACCCATTAAAGAGCAGTGCTGCGGCATTTTTGAGCTGTGTTTGATTTATTGTTGATTTGGCCTTTAAATGTCAAGTGGCCAAGGTGTTAGTTTAACAATGCCTTAAAGAGATGACAGTACAGTAAAGGGGTAATCTTAACTGAGCTGCTGGCTCTAAATTGAGTAGACCCTCACAGTTTATTATGATATGTTCTAAATGTTCCTGCCGGAGGTACTTGGATAGAGAACCTCAGCGAGATGAGAGGAGGGGCATCCATTAAGTTATGCTTGGAAGGTATTAGTCTCATCAAAAAGCAGTCATCAATGTGGTTTAACCCTGTAACTCTGACAGGTGTTAGAATTTGATCATTTTTATTACGGTGGAGGGGACTGTGTTGGAAACATCAAATTATTTCTTTAGGGTTTATATAAAAGAAATCCAAAACACAACTACTTCTTTGCCCAGAGTTAGATGAGAAGATCAATACCACCCTCATGTCTGTATGTTAAGTATGGAGGCAATTATCTTAGCTTAGCATAAAAACCAAAAGATCTCACTAAACTTCAAAAATACACCTTATAACACCTCTAAAGCTCACTGATTAACACATTTTGTGTCGTGTATTTATTCCCGGGGTGTTGTCATCACTGTTAGGGTGCCAGGGAATAATGAGACTCCAGGAAGTCACTGCACCTGCCTGCTGTTTATCAAGAAATAGTCACAGCATCTAACTTCCCACAAAACCACAGTTTCACTAGGAATTACATTTTTACATTTCAGTTTGTGTATGGTTTAAACAAAAGAGAGTTAGAAGTGCTAGTAGGTATATATTTGAATTTTGAAGTAAGCCAGGCTAAGTTTATGCCAAGTTAAGCTTGGCAACCCCGGCTATAGCTCAGATGTGAGATGTACCCAATATGCGAATTATTAAAAAAGCAGAGGGGGAGGAATTTTCCTAAATAAAATTTTAATTGTTATAATATCGGCTTAGGCACATTGTGACTTTTTCTGTGCATTTTTTGGCACAAAAATTGGAGAATGCTTTGTTGCCATCTGGTACAGCAGCACAGCTGTCATTGCTATTGTTTTTCTCAACATTTCTTCCATCAGAGTAAAAAGTTATGTCCTCATGTCCCAGTTAACCCTAACATGAAGCATAGGGGTCCTGAAGGGGTTTATTTCACAATAATGACCTGCTTACTGTACATTATCCTGCTCATTCCATAGTTACTCACCAAAAAAATATTTTGTACACATTTAGGTGGCACAAAATATTAATTTTAAAAGGATTTTAGTGATTTAACAATGATTTTATTGTTCCTCCAGAGTCTATGATCAGAACTGTGTCCATAGCAACAGTCTGCTATACAGAAATAAAAGACCTTAGAATGCTGTAATTGACCAATCAGAATCGAGTATTTAACAGAGCCGTGTAATAAACCTAGGCATTTTATTACATGATCAGATCAGATCAGATCAGATCAGGGCTAAAATAGCCTGGTGTGGCCCTGGCTTAATAAATTCAGTCTGACCAGAGGCAGGGATAACACGTATCCCCACTGGGAATAAAAAATTAATGACCACAGGGGGGATATCAAAAGCAGAGAGGGGAAAATACTCCCCATTCCCCCCAGCAATTCGCACCAAGAATGTATCACTGTGGCAATATTGCACCAAATTTTAAAAGAACAGAACTGATCATTCTTAAAAATCACTCCAAGTCATCTTACAAAAGAGTTTTCTATTACTGCAGTATGTGCAGAAATGTATAAGTCAACAAAAATATGTTTTACAGACCTTAATGACAACATTTCTTAAAGGTTTGTGCAGGGAATGCTCGGCTACTACTACAAGAACGACGGTGAGGTCGAGAAAGACACTGAACTACAGAACTGGATTCAGGACATTTTTGAACATGGATTCCTTTCCCAAGCATGCACAGGTGGGCTTAAAAGAAAGGTTCAGCCTTACTGGTGATAAATGTGCACATTTATGTGCAGTTACAATTTTGTCATCTAGATGTCTTTAAAGTCTTTAATGCAGTTTATTCTGCGCATTTCTCAGGAATTCCACAGAGGCTGACCTCTGTGGTTCAGCTGGTCAAGTTTGTCACCATGGTGATCTTCACTGGCTCAGTGCAGCACTCAGCTGTCAACAATGGACAGGTGAATCCTTTTACTTTACCAAGATGATCACTTATAATGTTTTTTTTTTGGGTTGGTTTCTCTGAATTGACTTTGAGGATTGTTAGTGTAAGAGTGAAATTGTGACAAGTGTATAACTGTGTAAACACAGGTTTAAATATTGTATTTGTTCAGACATAAGTTGAGTATTCTTACTGAATTTCTGAATTACAACATTTGCTAATTACCACAAAGGAAGTATTGGGATTAGATTCAGATTAGATTACATTTGCTTCTGTAATCCAATGGATTAAGTTACTAATTACAAATTTTACCATGTAATTTGTATTCAGTATCTGACTATATTTCAAAGTAATCTGACCAAACCCTGACTGCACAACAGGAAAAGTCAGGGTGTCACCAAAGTTATCAAAGTTCATCCTGAGGGGAACATTGATGTCTGAACCATACTGGCCATCCAGAACATTTTAGACATTTCTCTCAAAACCACAAATATGAACCGCATGTTGGCACTGGAGGAAAAGTTAAGGGATCACAAATGTTATAGGGATTCATCTTCTGGTGACCATGAATGTACTTTTTTTTGTTCCAACAGACTGACATGGTATGGCTTCAAAATGTATTACTCAATTATCTGTGTATCTTTCACTGCAGTATGACTATGGCGGCTGGATGCCCAACACTCCCATCACCCTGCAACTTCCTCCACCAACCACGAAGGGGACAACAAGTGAGGCCACGATGCTGCAGACATTCCCTGACGTCAGCACAACAGTGCAGGGCATGGCCACAATGTGGCTACTCAGCAAGCAGTCCTCTGACTTTGTAAGTACCCACGCCTTCCATGATCCAGCCACTGAAAAAAACCTGCTCACTTCCTACAAATGTATATTATGTTGCTGAAAGTCTGTTTGATACATGTATTATTGATCTCATCAGGTCCCTCTTGGCCAGTACCCAGAGGAACATTTCAATGAGGCGATTCCCCACAACTTGATAAAGGATTTTCAAAAAGAGCTTAAAGCTTTGAGTGCAGCCATCAAGCTCAGAAACAAGAGTTTGGAAGTCCCGTACACATTCATGGATCCAGAAGAGATAGAAAACAGTGTGGCCATTTAAACGTCAGGTGGTGTGACCTCTTCAGCTTTGGGCCAAATTCAGCCTCATATGCAGCTGCATGTTGTGTTTTTAACTTATACTACAGTGCAAATTAACGACTGCATGTGAACATTGTATGCTGATCTGTGAAAATGTGCTATTTTAATCACAATTCAAATCTTAAATGTTCTTGAGTTGTCAATGAATGTACAGGACATGTTATTCAAAGGGTTTACAAATATAAAATACAAAATGTGAAGCACATTGAGAGGTTGTTGATGTTGTTAGGAGAGGGCACACATTGAGGATCGCATCCATCCTTTGCCCAGAAAGGAGGAACTAAGTCAGAGATGAACCTTCTGAACTTAATATTTTGCAAATAACAAAAGATGTCACAATCTGTTGCTCAGTTCCCCTTGTCAACCAGTCCTTCACCCCAAACATTACCCATGTTGCTCTGAGGCCCTTTACCACCAAATTAGCCCTGGTTCTTGAACCAGTTCTGTTCAAGATTCTTGGAACCTTGGTTCTATTATCAAACAGCCAACATTTCCACCTGCATTGAATGGAACCATTTAAATCAAGGATGCACAATGCACAACAACCTGTAAAATAAGACATGGCCACTTTGGCTCCCACATAAAACCTGCTATTTTTTGCTTCCAGTTGGGAACCAACTTTTTGGGTTCCTAACAATTTTTTTTTAGTGAAAATGCTCTGAATGGTTTAAAATTAGGTGCTTAATATGAAATGGGGCCAGTGCCATGTTGTTGAAAAAGGCCTATCAGCTCCGCCCCTCTTTTCCTGGGCCATGTTCTTTCCCCCAACTCCCCAGACCAGCCATCCTTTTGCCATCCACCAGATGACCTCAGACTTTCCCTTCCTTTCTTCATCACCTGACTACCCCACTCATCCACACACCTGATCCCACATCCCATCTGCTTTGCAGTTAACTGGGAGGCTTTTCATTATGCTAACGTGCCTCCCTCACTCACGCCTCGCAGCGAGTATGAGAGAGAGAGATGCAAGGAAGAAACGTGAGGATGAAGGAGCCAAAGCTACCAAATGAAAAATACTTGCTTCCATTGTGTCAGCCTTAAGCTGGGCATATACTGTGTGATGTTGGACTGCCCCAAACAAAAGATGACCAACATTAAAGAAACACACCTGACTCTGAAACGTTGGTCCTAAATCATGTCATGAGAGAGGTTTGTTGCTCATAGTGTGACCAAAGATAACCCAGGACAAAAAGTTTAGGTTAACCATTTCAGAATCTTACTGCTGGTACAACCTGCATCTACGATCAGTTGACAAAGACAGATCATGTATTAACTATATGTACAGTGCATAAACATAAGTTTAAATCCCACTATTGCAAAGGCTTGATTCTTGCTTAACTTCATTGTTTACCACTGTAGCTGCGCAGATGGATGGCGCATGCTGATGACATTTTCTTATACACTGACTTGCACTTGCACATTGACTTACTGACCTGTTGACTGCTTGTTTTGGACTTTGCTTATTTATTGGACTTTTGATTTTTGTCTGCTCCTTGTCGGATCTGTTTGCCTGTTTGGACTGCCTTCTCTGATTTTGTGTTAATAAAAGTCACTGAACTGCATCAGGTGTCTAGATTGGTTTCTATAGCCTACTGTATGTTCCTGTAGATGTTGCTAGCAACATCTGTGACATAGGCCCTGTGTGGGAATTACTAGGAGGGATGTGGTTGTTCCATTTTTTATTCCCGCTCCTGGTCAGACTGAATAAATGAAATATGTTTCTTATGTCCATCAGTAGATGTTGGAGGTTGAGTTAACTATTAGTGGACTAGACTCTCATATTTTACAGTGGCAAATGGCAATGATGACTGTGGCTCAAAGTTGGAATAACACAATAAATCCAGTTGCGAAAGGGAATACTGGTATGAAATTGCAACACAGTATTTTTTGTGGCGAAAATGCATGGAAAGTCATGATATGCCTAAATTATAATAAGAATTTTATTTAGGAAAATTCCACTGCTCCTTTTTGTTTTACCGTGGTTAACATCCACCTTAATGGCGTATTACTGCAATCACACACCCCCACCCCCCACTTCCACTGTACCAACTGTAGCTTTGCTTAAAAGAGGAACTTAATACTTGGTTTACGTATATCTTGCATGTATCTGACCTATGACTAATTGTTGCTTAGGTTTTGACCATATGTTATTGAAGCCCTGCCTTTTACTGGCCTTCATAAAAACCCCTCAGCTCCAATGTGTAAAAGGAGAAGTAATTCTGAGGGACCAAGAGAGACAGTGATCTTTTTCACTATATTAATCAAGGCTTCCATCTCAACGTTTCGGTAAGACCCCTTGTTTTATAACAGCAACTCTGATTCTCTGTCAGGTACTCATATTGTCCAGGAGGAGAGAGACCTTATAACACAGACTGGTACAAATATTCTCTTGTGGTTAGACACACTACAGTAGGCATTCAGTTTTGCTCACCCCAGTGCAATACCAAGACTGTAGAAAGGTGGTGTAATAGCCTTGGTAACTTGAGCTGCATGGCAGCCATGGTCCTAGACCATGGTCTAGGCTCAGACTGATACTTGCGTTAGACTTTTTAGTCCATCAGAACCAGTTAACACTGCCCACTAGTGAATGTTTATGCTCCTAATTGGGATTGGGAACCTACTTTTTAAAACACAGAGGGTATTTTACAATGATAGTCTATCAAATAGAAGTAGTTTAGTTTGTGGTATACCTCAAGGAAGTTGTCTGGGACCACTCATGTTTTCCATTTTTATTAATGACTTGCCCTCTGTTATGAAAAATGCTGACATACCAATATATACATATATATATATATAAATTGATTCTACAGTGTATTACGCAGCAATGACATGCCATGAATTAAATCAAGTTTTGTCCAGCAAGTTGAATTTAGTTTATGATTGAATCAAAAGAAATAGTCTTAAATGTATCAAAAACTAACGCTATTGTCTTTGGGTTGCAACATAAATTGATTTCTAAACCTAAATTAAGCTATCCATATCTGGTGAACCCATTCAACAGGTGGACAAAGCTCAATTGCTGGGTTTAACCCTCGACCTATCCTCTAGGATAGTTACCTATCCTAGAGTAAGCACATTAACACAGTTGCAAGTAAAATTCAAATAATACTGTAAATTCTCTTTCAAATATATGATGATTTTATAGAATGACACATTGCTGTAGATCACTAACCCAAAATAGTCAAAATTAGCAAAGTGTTAAACATCTACTGCACTAAAATGCAACATACACATGAATGCAGCATTAATATTAATTCAAACACATCATAATAGTAAAACCCCGACAGGAACCATTTTACTACACAATGACCACTTTAAGGAAATTTCCATTGCCATACTACTTACATGTTTTACTGCAGTAAGGTTTAAATTCATAACTTTCACTTGTAGTGAGGTATTTTCTCAGTGGTGTTTGGTGTAAGTTCTTTTCTTTTCTTGTTTATGGTTGTTTTATGTCTTGAGATAGTTTGTGCAAATTGCTTTTTATTGTTTGTTTGTTGTTTGCTTGATATGTTCTGTTTGCTTGTTTTGTTCATTTTTGATGATCTTTTTTTTTCAGGCTTCCCGCCTCTCCTGCACTGCAGCTACTGTCTTTTCCATTTGTTGTATATTGGTTATTTTTATTGTGCAAATAAATGGCACTGAACAAAATATCACAAGAGTTTTGAACAAATACCTCAATATTGTGGGAAAAACAAATAATAAAATAGCTAGAACAGTCTGGTAAGTTAAAAAAAAATCACGTATTATCACTTTAATTTAATACAAACTGTTGAAGAGATTCCAGAGGCTTCAAAACCATGTAAATACAACACTTACAACATATTTTAGACAAAATCTAACACAATATCTAGTCTCTTGTGACGCTATTGATGTAATATTGGTACATTGTGCAGCCCTAACACCACTTAATCTTTTCAAGAGATAGTGATCCACTGCTCAATAGTTCTTGATCTAAGGGAATATTTTGAGGTATGGCAAAGGCCTTCTCACTGTTTATTGCAACAAAATGGTTATCTGGACCCTTGGAAAAATTTTTAACCCATCAGCTAGGCAATTTTCTTTCGGTTTCTCATGTTCCGGGCTCCAGACAGCTCTTTCAGACTAGAATGTTTCTTTATAGATGGCTCCATCATTCCAGTGGTTAGACAAATTGAATATACAGCTACGCATTGTTTATATCAGATGCTTGCTTGTGATTCCAGGCCTGTTTTCCTTGACACATTAGAGAACAACCTCTGTGGAAACTTAAGCTAATCCATTGTGGATCTTGACACACAATATTCTGCGGCACCTACTGCTGATCTACATAGGGGGTTAAGGGGGGTTATGTAATGCATTTCCTTCAATTTCAAAAAAAGGAGAAAAGATTCCTCTATGGTGGATAAAACATGATAAAGTGCACAAGGTGCCCTTCCAGTGGATAAAACAGGAAGTGCCATATAGGGTTCCCTCTTTATTGCCCCTCAGATAGCCTGACGCCAATGTGTTAACCGCTGGCTGCACTCTCCATTCTTTTATCATTGAAGCAATACATGACACAGCAGAAATAAGAGATGCGAGATAAGCATCACATTATTTTCACAGTTTGGCAGTTGTGTGGTATGTTTTTTCTGAATAAAGATCTGATGTTTGATAAAGAAAACACCACACAAGTAAAATAAGATATTCCTTTATTTCCATTCACAAGCACTGTGACTGCTTTATTGAACTAATATTTTTAAAATCCTTGTTATTATGAAAAGAAATGCAGTTTTATGCTTTTACATGTTACCACAGGAATGACTCTGTGCCATTGTTTTTCTGCATCATTGACACTGTATGACAGCCCTGACAGATTAATCTCTGCATGAGCTAACTTGTTCATACTGTTCAACCTACATTTGGGGATTTTTGCATTTCATCGTTTACATTTAATCGATAAGACCTTGTTGACTTTGACTTAAAATATTTCTACCAAACATATCTGTCTTTAATTACTGTTGGAGGTAAATCACATAGGTTATCTGTGCTTTGAGTTATTACTATCTTCAGTTTAACCTCTTGGCTTTAAGATTTCAGTAAATGTTCTGAAGATCAACATCCATCATAGACACACCCCAAATATCTGCTGCTCCACATGTATAAAAGCAGAGGCAACCAGCTCAGATAACTGTTTTTTGAAGAGCATCTGTAAGAAGGTAAGAGGTTGGGGGTCTCAGTGGCTTACATTTTGGCAAAAATCTTCTGTTCTGTGTTAAGATTAATATATAATTAGCTGCACACTGTCCTGACTGTAAGATAAGGTTTTCTATTTATTTGTATTTCTTTTCTCTTCATTTTTTATACACATAACTGGCTATGGTTACTTTCTCTCTTAATTCTCTGCCAGGATTCTCTTGCTCCTCAAAGCCAAAATGGTGAAGTATGAAGTGTTTGTAACCACTGCAAACCTCGCCCAGGCCACCACAACAAATAACGTTTTCATCAAGCTGGTGGGAACAGATGGGGAGAGTAAACGGACGTGGCTCACAAGCATTAAAGGCAGCGCCGCCTTCTACCTCGGAGTAGTGAGTCTGGATTACCCTTGAATTTCATATTTAATGTCATGTAAAGCATATTTCTTTAACCTGCACTACAGGCAAACATTTTACCACAAATAGGCCATTATATTGTTGTGTGGAAATCAGATCATTATCCTAAATGAGATGATAACACTCTTATATACAGTATATATACAAGTTAAGTGGCTCACAATCTTTTGCGTTAAGGGAGTTACTTTCTATCACTGAGTACACTTATGATCCCCTGTCTAAGTGACATATTTTCAAGGTATTTCATACTGCATTATAGTCAATGCATAACAATAACAGTGTAGAACAACTGATAAACTATAAAAACACAAACAGTGAACACATTAACTGGAAGAAGTTTATGAAAAAACAATTGATTTGGATGATTTATGA
>JAJHUR010107339.1:0-12818 GCA_027495735.1 Lutjanus campechanus
AACAGCTGGCTCAAATGCATCTCAGTTAGATTTCAATTTGTCTTGAATGCTTCTTGAAAGCATTTACAATAAGCTTCTTCCATATCAGATAAATATCTTTCTAAAGCATAAAGTGGCAAAATGTTTGTAATCCTAGACATCTTGTCCATCATTTAACAAACATTTCGTTTAAACTTCAGCCTGACACTTCTGGTATCTCATAGCACATTTCTGCAGGTGCAGACAATGCTTGACTGCACAAAACACATTCGTAATGATGTGTCATTTAGAGACATTTTAGTGTGTAAAGAAAACAGTACTACACCTCACATCCCTGTTCTTACTTCACCTCTTGGTCTCCCTCTCTTCCTGGCAGAGGTAGATTAGCAGAGTTCTGCTCCGTTTACCTCCACCTGTCAGCGCTGCAAGGCCTCCTGTGTGTAGCTGTGTGCATGCGTGTGTGTGTGTGCGTGTGTGTGTGTGTCCTGTGCATTCAGCCATGAGAAGCTACCGCTAAGACCCTGCATCATGGGTTCTGTGTAGGTGACAGCTAAACAGTCCCACCCAGAACACACACACACACACGCACACACACTTAAAGTGACGCTTTTAGACAGTTAAGCCAAGTAAATGCTTCGGGTATCAAGTACCATTAGCAGCAGTGCACTCAGAATATGAAAACCTGACGCTGCTTTTAAGTTTCTGTTTCCACTTTCAGCAGCTGAGAGGAAAAGATAGAGAGACATGGGGAAAGACAGGGAGAGAGAGAGAGAGAGGGTTTGTTGTCTTGTTGTGTGGTCCCGTGTGACTGTGAGGGAGCTGCACCTCCACGCCTCACTGCCATCCTCCCTCCTCCTCCCTCCTCACCCCCAGTCCTCAGAGCCTGCTCCGGCCTGTTAGCAGGAAGTGTCCTCCCAGCTGACACACACATACACACAACTTTAAAATGCTGGCAGAACGCCTCCCATGAGACCACAGAATGCAAACATTTCACACAAACTTCAGAATTAAAGATGTCCCAGTGAGTGTTGAATTTGTTGGAAGAGGGCCTGGATGAGTAACACTTGAGATTTTTACCTGTAAGAGTTAACTAAGTGAGTTTCAGCAGGTGGTGCTCTTTTGTCTCTTTAGCGATGGCAGCCTGACTCTGCCAGGTTTTATATTTTAAATCAGTAACTGTTGTCTTTCAAGGCTCAGCGGGTGTGTGTTTGAGACAGGTTTCTAACAGGAAAAAACACGTTCCCGAAATGTTGTCAAATTTGTTGTAAACCAGCCACCAAAATCAGTTTTGGAATAAATATGAGGCAAGAAAAAGTGGCCGTGCAACAGAGGAAATATTTCATAGCAACAAAAGCTTTTTTAATAATTGTTCAAGATTCACACTCATCACAGTATTTATCACTGCTAACAGTTTAAACTGATAAAACCAGAGAGAAACCACACAGCGTTCCAAGTTATTTAAATGATTTTAGAATTTCAAAATGATTTAATAACTTTTTCAAGGAGCTGCAGATTTTTTTTTTGCTTTAAACCTGCTTGAAGTTTTTAACATGAATCAAATTGCTCTGCAAAGTAAAAAGGTTCATAAACCCACTCTGAATCAACATGCATCTCTATGAATCGTATAACGCAGTGTTTTTCCTGGAGACCCACTTTTTAAAACTGACAAACCATCGAGGCCCATGTCAGTTCACTGTTCATGTTCAGTGCATAAATGAACTTTTCTGACCATTTTTACTGCCATGTCTGCATTATCCTATACTATCTTGGCACTTTATTGAGTATATTTACACGTTAAAACTTTAGAAATGACAAATAAATTCATTTAGGCTGAGTTAACAGGCCATCTCACTGTTTATATTTCCTCTTATCAGGAAAACAACATAGGACATTTTAGTTTAAATGAAATTCCACCGTAATCTTTTATTTATTTGGGGATCCAAATAAAATTCCTGTGGGTCTCAACTCAGTGTTTGGTAATGACCGGCATAACATCTTTAAGCTCTATTCTTGCTTGAATTTTACTGCTCTTATCAACATCCTCTGGCAAATATACTGTAATCTCAGAAAATTTGAGTGTATGCTAGCTGCCCAACACTGTGTCCAAGTGTCCAAAAAAGAAAGAAAACCTGCTGATTAAGAAGGTCCAACACCTATCGTCAAAACAGGCCCGTTATTGTTTTGACCCCTGCTTCATGCCGTTCGGCATCTTGCAGGTAACTCACTGACTATTGTTAAGCGCAACTCCATAATCTGAACTACACCTTTAATGGTCAAACCTTTCCAAATGTTTCCCAAACATGTTTTGATGACAAATGTAATCACTGCCTGGATTATGTTCACAGGAAGTTTCTTTGAGTAAATGAAGTGCGACATATTTGTACTGTGCCAGAGCTCCGTGTGCCTGTTCAGGCAACAAAAGCACTTTGGTTAAATGTTGGTAATCACTTGTGATTCATCATTCAAGTCATTGTGAACTTTCCCTAACCCTAACCAAGTGCTTTGAGTGTTAAAGCATAGCCATTTAAAAAAAAGTTTAAGTTTAAGTCACTACGTGCAGGTAATATATTTACAAAACCTTATATTTTGATGGGAAGTAAATTAAATACCTTGTCAGTGACTGTCCAGTTCTTCCTAAAACTTCTTGTTTCTTCTCACTGTTTTGTTATTTCTTGTATTGTTCATGTCTTTCTTATGAGGGACTAAGTTAGCTTCTCTGCTAACTTTCCCAGCAATGCTTGGCTAATTTTGTCACTGCTTTGAGTTTGGTTCTTTCTGGATCTAACCAGGTGACTGACTAAACCACAGTTTCCACCAGGCACAGCTGTGTCACGTTATGGCTGCCCCACGGAAAGACAGACAGAAAAGAAACTGTTTAACTACGTAGCCTGCTTATCCATGGTAGAACCACAAAGAGCAAGGAAAGAGGACAAACAAAATCTGAGCAAGTAAACATAATCAGGTGGGCAAAACACTCCACTGTTCAAATTCTTCTGAAACTTCTACAATGTAAATGGTAAATGGTACATCAAAGAATAAGAGAATTGGAGAACAGATGATGTTGCATTTTTCACAGAGCTGACAGAAAATTTTTGATATTGCCAGATGAAGTTCTGAATCCCACAAAAGAGATGCTGGTCAGCATTTTGTTAAACAACAGTTTGTCATATCTTTGTTTCTGTGTTTGTTTTCAAGTCCCTCTGTCCCCTAGTGGTCAAACTGTCCTTAATGCAGCTTTAATTAATATAAAATGATTGCAAAGACAGTGAAAAGTCATGGAGGGGCAGAGGAGAAACACACAAGCACCAGATGCTCAGCTCAAATACCTTTAAGAAACCCATCACCTGCTTGTGATGAGGTCAAACTGTGATGCTAAACACACAACATACATACTTCGAGGCACCGGGTCAACTGAGTTATTTATTTCACTGTAACTTTCCCCCTGTGAATTCAGTGACGGGTGGCTTGTCTATAAGTACCTGAATTAGAGAGAGACGTAGAGAAGAGACAGAGAGAGAAGGAGCGAGAGAGGTAATTAGAATCCAGTGATTAATGTTCTAATGAGTTTATTCTCCAGGGGGATTAACAGGAAGGCTAATAGCAGCTGTGCTAAAAACATCCCAAAAAACCCAAAACACAGGAGACAAAAACACAGGCGCAGGATTTACTGGTCCAAGAGAAGAAAAACATTAGTTTGTTGTTGTTGTTGTTGTTGTTTTTAGAGTTTGGTTTCTTAGTTTCTCATCGACTCAACCTTGGAACGACCTCAGGAGTTTATCTCCAACTTAGTTGCTGCATTAAGGCAGCGATGAAGCAGAGGGCAAACCAGACAGAAGGTTTTTAATGTTTAGTTACAGTTTTATGTGTACAAATTAGGATTGCATTTTATTTTATGGTATATAAGATGTAACAAGCTGTACTTATCAAATTAGACAAAAACTAGAAATAATATGTTCTGTTTTCAGACAGTATTAGAACCTTTATTAGATCCTTATTTGACTTTATTGGAGGGTTATCAGAGACACATTACAACAGATCTATACTGTAAAGTAATGCGTAGAACTTCATAGAACTAAAGTGAAATCATTTATCTGCTACTTGAGACATGACTTTGGCAGAGCTGTCAAATTCAATGCCTACTTCTCTGATCAAATCATATTATCTGCCTACAGTTTTACAATAAGTCTGTGCAGTTACCCATTAACAAAATATCCCTCTATAATTTTGCTCTAATTTCTTAATTTTGATATGATTTTATTACCCTCTAATTTTACAGTACATATGTCCAAAACCACCCTTTAATAAAATCTAATAAGGGTCTAATTACGAGTAGCTGATAGTTTACAGGACAGTTCTGTTGTAACGTGTTGATAATTAGCATTTAGTAATGTCTAATAAAGAGTCTAATACTGTTTAATAATGAACATATTATTTCTATTTTTTGTCTGATTTGATACAAACTACAGCTTGCCTCGTGTTTTATTGGTGTACTTTAAAATAAAGTGTGATTTCTACCCTAAAAATTATAAATAAACGTTAAAAACCTTTCTTGGGTTTAACATCTATTTCACTGCTGCCTTAATGCTGCAACTAAGCTGAAGATAAACTCCTTCTTTGTCTAGTCCCATACGACTGGTAGAGTAGCCAATGTCTGCTTTTTGTGATCGAATCACATAATCTGCCTACAGTTTTATGATAACTGGTTGATTCCACCGAGCACCAAGTCTGCGCTATGGTTCTGATCCAGCCTCCGCTGCTGGTGGGGCTTTCAGAAGAATTTCAGCAGTGGAGTGTTTTGCCCGCCTATGTTTTTGTTTTGTCAATTAGGTCCTCTTTCCTTTTTCTTTGTGCTTCTACCATGGATAAGCAGGCTACATGGTTAAATAGTTTCTTTTCTGTGTGTCTTAATGATCATGACTCTGCACAGGGTCTTTTATTTTGAAAATTGACTGGATTATTCCTGCCTTTTCTGTGTCTGACTTCCTGCCCGTTCGATCTGCTCTGTGCTAACTGATGCGGCATCCGTCAAAAATAGGCTCGGCGCGTATTTGAAGTGGAGCGGCGACGCGCCAGGGCACTGCTGGTGGAATCACAAGCATTGTCTAGAATGGCTGCAATCAGCTCCGGCTGATGTGGCGCATCCGTTACATGACGCAGCCACGCCTGCTGAAATTTAGCCGCAGTCACAGATATACAAAATGTTCCTCTACCTCTGTAATTTTTGCCTTTAGTTTTTAACTAATTTGATACGAAAGTGTTTCTCAGTTTGTCCAAACATATCGGCATCAATCTGGTGCCCTGTCTCCTGTTGTGGCAAACTATTGTTGAGATTGTAGATTGGTGAGAAAAAAATTATTGAGTTGAGAGAGAGGTGAGAGAAACCGATACGGAGGCAGGCGAGGAGGAAAAAATATATATCCTTGTAACCAATTGGTTTTTTGGAGTGATAGGGAGAGTGACATTCGGGTTGGCTTAGCCCTTTTCTGAAGGAAAAGGAGAGATTAAGACAATCCGCAGCGAGCCACCTTCCCTACGCCAAGGTGCTTAGGGACCCAGGGAGCAAAGAGGATTGCGGGAGAGAGAGGGGGCTTCTGGGATAGCGTCGCAGGGATCTTAGAGGGCATTAGCAGTAACGTACTCTACCTGAGATAGACAGAGAGGAGACCACACCACCAGCACCGGACCCCATTGTTGACTGGCTTAGTGGTCCTGTCTCTCACACGCACACAGACCTGCACACACAGTCACACACACACACTCACACACACTCACAAATGCAAAAATCCTGTACAAAGTTGCATCATATTGTAATAAACATGAACATGCTCCACAACACACTCCACATACTGTACAAATATTAACATACGTGCATGCAAAGACTGCCACATGAACAAAGACACTTAAACAAAGACAACTCAGCACACCGTATGGACACAATACACACACACGCTCACACATCTCTGCGGTTTCTTTGTAGCTTTCCAATAACTATTGCTAAAATAGGCCAAATCTTATTTTATAATAAGCCAAAAGACATATTTGAAAATAGGTCAGTAATTTTATTGAAACCAAAATGGCCCACCTGGGTACACTTTACTTTTAAGTCCCCTTATTTAACATTCATAAGCAGTAACATAAACCTTTAATAATAGTTTATAACACACTCTAATGAAATGTAAGATACAAGGGCTTATTAATGTGTCAACGGCTATACAGGGCTGCAGCTACCACTGAGGACACTGAGGCCATGTCCTCAATATTTTAGGGTTTCAAGACTCTTGAGGAAGGTTATATTCTACTCAACATATGAATTTTTGACTGGCCGGTTCTTAAATGAAGGATTCATTATGTCTCTACCAGATTTTTAATTTAACACTTTTGTCACAAAGGTGAAAACATGGCTGTTTTTGAAGATGCATGGTTGTCACAGATAAGAAACCTACATGTTGGGAAATAACATTTAGGTTTACTGAATAAATTAACGCTGCAAATAAGAAAACAAATGCAAAAAGAAAACAGTGCTGAGCTTTCACCTGAGAGACAGACAACGGACGTATTAACGTACATGTATGGTATGGAGCAGATGAGGGAGTGAGTGAGAAGAAGAGAGTTACGATTGGAGTAAAGTTGGAGAGGCCACATAAAAAAGGTACATATTCTTTTTTTCTTTTTCTACCTTTCTTTCTTTTTTTCTCTTTTTATGTGGTCTCTCCCTCTGTTGTAATATAGAAGAAGTACTAACTGTTACACAAACAATGTATGTAAACACTTTGAAATGGCTTTTTGTCTGCATACAAGTACATTATAATGTGTTATGAACTATGCTGTAATACATCTAGCGGTGAGCTTACAGGTAGCAAAAACCTTGTCTCATTTTCCCCTTCAAAGCATGATGGAGAACCTACGGCGGCTGCCATATGTAGAGCCAGTGTTTCATTTTTCTGTCCTGGACATCTGAAACATGGCAGTCTCCACAGAAAAGGGTCTGCGCTCTCTGTAGGTAACAAAACATCCCATTTCTGACATATTCTGCTAATAGATCCCTGTAAATCTGACACACTGGACCTGTAAACGTAAATGCACAGACAGTAGATGCGAGTCAGTGAGCTACTTTAAAATGCAGTTTGTCTCTTTACCCCAGTATCCACTTTTTCCAACATATTTAAAAAAAAATTAGATTAATATTTAACTTACAAGTAATGACTGCTTTCCACTGGACCATGCAAACCAGTTTGTAAGAGCTGAAACCACCTAAAGAAATGTACAAAAATGTGTACATTAGAGCAGGCATGGTGTTGCCTTTCTTATGTTTTGAGCCTTTAGGAACACAGTTGAGAGCACTGTATAAATAGGAAATCGGAAGTTAAGAGTGCAGTGGTTGATTGGCTAAAACATGAAAAACCAGTCGAGCCTTACACAATGGGAACATTTAGATCTATAAATTATATATTTGCTGCAAATATGTTGAAATAATCAAATGATGACCTTCAAATGATAACTAATTGCGTGCTAATGTGCTGTATTTGGAGATAAACTCTTCATTAACATACTGTATTCATCCAGACTGACTCTGCGATATAGTGCAATCCCACTGTTAAACATCTGACTGCTAAACTAGTGTAGATTTGCAGTTAAATCCAACAACTTACAGTATATTTGTGCAGTCTGGTATTTTTCGTTGCATGCAGAAAATATCACATTACATTCCCGACACTGTGTAATCATGTTGGATTTACTCGCAAATCTGATGCAAACGGTTGACTCAGTATTTTGAGTTTAATTTATTTTTTTTATTTTTTTGCTGTATGTCGGTATTTTTCAGCACTGCCACGTTGTCGGAGTTCAGCCCTAAATCTAATCTGAGTTCTGCTGGCTTGTACCTTTGCCTGAGACATTGAGGAATTAAGGAGGAGATTAAGGTGTGTGTGGTAATCTATACGGATGTGTTGATTTGTAAGGTGGAAACAGGGATAAGCATGACCATGTGTTTGTGTGTGTTTGTGTGTGTGTGTGTGTGTGTGTGTGTGTAGCTGAGAGTTACATAAGTACAAGTCTGACTTTTGGAAGTGATTTGACTTAAAGCGATATTCCACTTTATTCCAGAATGAGCACTCAGTATGTACTCACCACTATGTCAATGTGATGATAAGTGAAGGTCTTCAGTTCACAAAACAATCCTGGAGTTTTAGGAGAAACAGGGTAGCAGCCTCATCCAGTACAATGGCAGTGAACGGTGACCACAGATAAAACGTTAAAAAAAGAACACAAAACAAACACAAAATGTCTCCATCCTGTTTGTGTGGTGCAATCCAAGCTGCGACATTAAAAATTAACCGCAAAAGACGCCATTTACGCCATGTGTTTAGGCAAAATGTCAACTGTAGCATGTAGCCGGTAAGATGTAAACATGTGTCACCACCATGTTCTCTGTGTTCCCCTACACCAGTAATATCCTATTGGCAATGGAAGTTGCTGAAAGAGGGAAAAGTTGCGAGTATTTTGACCAGTGACTGTGCATAAT
The DNA here is from genome assembly GCA_027495735.1 of Lutjanus campechanus. Classification (NCBI taxonomy): domain Eukaryota; kingdom Metazoa; phylum Chordata; class Actinopteri; order Lutjaniformes; family Lutjanidae; genus Lutjanus; species Lutjanus campechanus. The sequence continues at coordinate 8,501 of JAJHUR010107339.1, forward strand.
CATGTACACTGGTGAATTTATCAGTAATGCACATTTAAGAGAAGAATAAAGAGTCATCAATATTTCACACATTTACATTATTGACTATCTGTCTGTACAGTATAGGCTTCAAAATATAAGTATGTGGGTAATGATGCAAACATTTAATCCTGATTATCAGTTTGAAAAATGTCATTCTTGCTTAAGAACGTATAAAACATCCTTTGAAAAATACTTCCTAAGAAAAAGAATCCCCCCAAATTATAATTATGGGTTAATTAGGTTATAGTTGTGTTTGTTTACTTTCTAACAAAGAATGTAATATTTCTAGTTTTTGTCTAATTTGATTAAAAGTAATTCTTGTTTTGACTGTGCACTGTAAAATAAAGTGCAACCAAGTTGTGTTTCAGATTCATACTCACACACACTCACACACACACACACACACACACACTGTGCATACACATACATGCATATTAAGACATACACAGATGCTCACTAGTACACTGCCATTCATTCACACAGTGATTTGTCTCGTCCGTTAAGATTAGTTGTCACTGTCTTTGTTAAGAAGGTGATTTATGTGAGTGTCGTACGGTCTAATTGCCTTGTATGTGTGTGCGTGTGCAGCACGACAGCTGCAAGAGGCCTCCAAACGATCCACCCTTCCCGCTTTTCTCTCCATCCGTCCTCTCTCATCCTCCCAGCGCAGCATGTCAGAGTGATGGAGGCCTCCGTTTTAACCGGTTGGTGTCAGGTGGAGGCTCTCCACGGCTGAGTATCGAGATGTTGTCTTTTGATCTTGTGGACGCGCGCACATCAAACCTACAAGGTGTCTGGTTAAATTGACATCAAAGGATAGAAGATGTAGAACCTGGACGCTGTTGCTCACTTCTTGCTGTGTTTTTTTTTTTAACTGAGAATTCAACAGGATATTGTTACATCAATACACACACTTTGATACAGCTGAACAAGGAGACCTCCACCTTTCCTTATTTCTAAAAATCGATCATCCTCTCTTTAAAAAGAAAAATTTGCCACAATCGCTGTCCAGGGTGCTGATTCTGGAGCTGTTCAAGATACTCACAGATACTTGCCTGTTACCCTCACTTTACATATCCTGTTTGTTTAGGATGGATGTTAATTCTGACCGCGACTTTCCCTAACTTTAAAGGAGAATTCTGTAATATATTTTCTGTAATAAATCAAAACATGACCATGATATTTCATCAGAAATTAAGGAAACGTGCTAAGTCGAAATACTCGCTACTCTGACAACAGCTGCAGTGTCCTTTTGATGTCCTTTTGTCCTTTGAAGTTTGTCCTTTGTCCTTTGAAATTTCCATTTGAGACAAGAATAACTGTTTTTATTTGCCTGTTTCACGTCAATGAGAGTTCAAACTAATGCTGAATGTTCACTATATTAGTTAGTGTCTTTATGAGTTGTAAGAAATAATTAATAATCTTTTAGAAGGAGCAGACGTTTCAGGATAACAGGCTTAACTTTACATTGACAGACAACTGAAGTGTTGTAATACAAACAAGTCATCAACTTGCAGTTTAGGACTTGTCACTTGTTATCGTCAGTTCCTGCAGCCTGCCTGAGCTTCCTTGAGTCTGGGGAGGAGGGGGTGGAGGAGGCGAAACGACTTGCTTCAACCATAGATTGACTGTTAAATGGGATTAAATAGGAGAAATAAGAATGCAAAGATTAAAACTTATCCAAAGAAGAAAAGTAAATTATCTCAACAAAACATTATAACTTGGTAAAACTTGAGCTGAGCTCAAAACTCCTAAATCTATTGAAGTAAGTTGCCTTGAAATTTTGAGTTTTCTCAAATTTTTGTATTAAGGGAGAAATGCTGGTTAGTATTGCAGTTAGAAATTTCTGTGTCCAATTTGAGTCTGTTATTCCTGCCTGTATTGTACCATTTATTGATTTAGCATATTTTTTCTTCTGAAACTTCAATGACTGAAGAAGAAATTAACACCCGGGGCTCAATAATATCCAAGAACCTCATCACATCTGGCAGCTATGTATGGACCAAAGCAGGCTCACGTTCGGTCCTCCGTTTTGTCGCACAGAGCCGAGAGCTGCAACACTTGAAGGTCGACATCACCGGGTTGGACTGTCCGATTCCATGCAATTTTTCTCCCATTTCCACCCCTGCATTTCTCTTATTGTCCACCCACCACATTTTTCTCCGAGTGTTCACTTTCCTCCCTCTCAGGCTCCATCCTTCTCAAACCCATCCTCACTCCTGCCTTTCCTTTGTACTCCCTTTCATCTTTTTCCTTCCACTGTCTTTCCTCCAACCTGTAACTTCCTCCAGCAGACCCCCCCCCCTCCTCTCCACTATCATGTTTTATGTTTTGCTTGCTGCATCCAAATCTCCCATCAAATTAGCCTCCAAACAAAAGCATTCGGCCCAGGCTCCCTACAAATTACTTTCATATTGGTCGCTCCTGCAGCATACAGCTTACATCCAGTGCCAACATTCAGTGCCAGTGCAGGATGTGGTGTCTCCTTTATTTAGCAAGGTGAGAAGTCTTTCATAGGGATTTATGGACTCCAACCAGAGCTTGCATTTTCTAATCAAAACCACAATCTTTCCCTAATCTTAATCAATTAGTCTATTTGCCTAACTTCAACCATACTGTCATTGTCAGCTCTGATGTTTTGGGAATAATAAATTAAAAAGTGCTGGCACTAAATACTCAAATACGTTGTGACTTAAAGGGATAGTTTGGATTATTTGACTTGGGGTTGTATTAGATACTTATTGACAGTCAGTGTATGGCGTGTATACTTTATTTAGAATATTTTCACCACTTTAGCTTGTCGTCAGAGAGCCTTTTCCGAGGAGAAACCAGCGTTATATAGGCTAAATATCACTTTCTCCAAACCAACCAAACTCCATAGGCAAAATCTGTAATTTTTCCTCAAAGAACAGTTGCTGGGCTACCGATGCCTTGAACTCTTACTTTGTTACTGTGCGACTTCTGTGTTTTAAAAGGATAGTTTGGGTTCACTGAAGACACATAATAACACAAACAAACTAACAGATCAAGGCAATGATAGACCAGCAGCTCCTGGGTCCTGCAAGGTAAAATTAGGGATTCTGCCTATGGAGTTTGGTAGGATTCGGAGAGAGCCATATTTGGTGCATATAACGGCAGTTTCTCATCGGAACAGGCTGTCCGATAGCAGGGCAAAGCAGAAAAAATATTCTAAAAATAGTGTGCACTTAAATAGATATTGATGTTTTAGGTGGACTTTTAAGTGGCTAAAGTACCTTTTGTTGCTGACCCTGTCCACAGCAGTTGTTCAGCTTCCATGTTGGTGCCCCTCTCTCCCTCTCCACACTGGGACTGCAATCCCATATTAAATAATCTGAACTATGCCTTTAACTTAACAGTGTTTCCAGAAAGAGTAGCAAAAGACACTTAAATCTGATTCTCTGATCTGATTCTTATAAGTGCGCAATAGACATCCTCATGTGCCCGCTGGTAAAGCTCTTACAGTCAACACACTTGCTGGTCAAACTATATCTTTACTACTGGTAGAAAACTTCACGTGGTTCCTTTAAACCCCCAGAGTCTGTGAACCAAACCTTTTTTTTTCTTTACTTTTTTGGGGGGTTAGTTTTCTGTTATTTCTATCTTGTTATATTCACTCTTAAAGCTGTAACAGGTGGACCAGAGACGGGGTCCCCACAGGGAGAGAGGGTATGATGGATTGATGGTGGGCACGACTGATGCCAACCTCTCTGTGACAAGGAGAGGCAGCTGAAACAGACGGTCCCCTCCCCTTTATTTGTGTGTGTATGTGTGTGTGAGTGTGTGTGTGTGTGTGTGTGTGTTGTCACACTGCTTTGGCAGGGGTGGCACAACCATCTGCCTGGTCAGGGTGGTGTGTGTGTGTCTGGGGGAAGACAGGCCGAGATAAACGGGTGATTGAGTGTTCGAGGCTGCCTGGTGTAAGTGAATGGACTACTGGCACTGGCAGCAACACACACACACACACACACACACACACACACACACACACGGTCAGCTGTATGCATGAGACATTAGGCTATAGTTGACCTGCTTGGAGACAAACTGGGCACCATGTTTGTTTACAGCTCAGTTTGTGTGTTTGTGTGTGTGATGTTGTTCTTTCTACTCTTTCTTTTCCAAGTTTATGTGAACATTTGAAACTTCTAAGATTTAATAATGTATCTTTGTGTGTGTTTGTGTGAGTGTTTATAACTTGCGTGTTTGTCTTCCAGCACTGTGTACACATATGTGCGTGTGTGTGTATAGTTGTGTGTGTGTGTACATTCCATACTGTACA
>JAJHUR010107341.1:0-25633 GCA_027495735.1 Lutjanus campechanus
AGGCTAACGGTCTACGGCTGGTTATTTTTTTAACCAGCTGTGTGACTGTCGTTTTACTGCCGAGTGACTGCTGTGTTACTGCCGTGTTACAGGCACTGTTAGGGAAAAAAGCATTTATTAATTAAAATTTTTAAAAATCTTTCTCTGTACCATCTTTCTGTTTAAATATCTCATGTTACAACGTGGACACCTGCGGCTTATAGACAAGTGCGGCCTATATATGTACAATTTAATTTTTCTTTCTAAAATTAGTTGGCGCGGCTTATATTCAGGTGCGCTCAATAGTCCGAACATTACGGTAGTTCATTTCGTAGATTAAGATTTTTTTTATAGGAAACACGTCTCATTAAAGGTGCAATATATAAGTATTGGCCAGCTGTTTAATTCATACTCCAAACAAATGGGGCAGCATATCACCAGAGTAACTGCTGCTAACTGTAGCTGCTAGTTAGCTCAGTTAGCCGTGCCGTTAGTGGTCCTATTGCTAGCTGACTCAGCTTGGAACACTAGAGGAGTATTGGTGTTTACACCATTTGCACAGGAGCTTTGGACTGCGAGGAGGAGGAGGAGGTTTTCAGTCTCAGGGTGGAGGTGACCCAGTGGGTAATGCTGGTGGGGAGAGGTGCCAAAATGGGCATCAGAACTGGGACAATGAACATGCCTGATTTAATACTGAATGCAGATTTACAACAGCTCCAACCAGGACTCTGACTCTAGGGATGACAAAGACATAGCAGGTTCAGGTGGGACAGGAGAGGCATGAAATTGGACTGGAGCGAGAGGCAGGTCGGACATCAGTCAGCGCCCACCTACAGAAGCCTGACAGAGCCAAGCGAAAAATGCACCTCATTGTTGTTATACTGAGGGCCGACTGGACTCACTATCAAATCTTGAGGTACCAAGTGGTATTTCTAGACAGGCCAGGACTAGCTGGCTAGCAAACTCACCACAGTAGATACCTCTGCGACACAGAGCTCGACATTAAACATCGCCCATGTCCACGAAAAGTTTCTTTATGGCCCCCAAATATACTACTGTATGTAGGTGGACAACACAAGTGACACAGTTAATGAAGCCAGTGATAAGATGCATTAAATGGCCCTTCCTGTATTGTTTTTTCCTTTGGGCCACCAAATTTAGGGGCTCAGTGGGGCCAGTGCTTAAAATTATTAGCATCTACCCCTGCAATATATAGACGTCTTTTTCTTAACATCAAAACTGTTATTTCTTCGCAATCTGTTGATAATTTTAGTCAATTTTTGAATGTGTTAAACTAAAATTGTTACATATTGCTCCTTTAAATATGATTAAACTTCCGAACAGTAAATCTACCTCAACATCAAAATTAATAATAAAATATTTTAATATAGAACAATATAACACTGACCAAGGACATTCTGGATGAGTACTTTCACAATAAATACTCAGAAATTTTTTTGGAAGAACTTACAGTAAACTATTTTTAAACTCTTATGTTTACTCAAGAAAATGATCCGAATACTTTCATCCTAACTATAAACTTGTATAACTTGAGATCCTACCGGTGTAACATGCCACCTACTGTAGACAGTGAGCTTGACTGGTGTGCTCTTCATGCTGCTGATGGGGTTCTCCACTGTGCAGGCGTAAATGTCATCGTCTGACATCAGAACTCGTGAGATGGTCAGCACCTTTTGGTCATGTGAGAGCAGCAGGCGTGAGTCATTGGTCAGCACCTTGCCTCCCTTCACCCAGCCGTAGATGGGCTTTGTGCCGGTATCGTGAGAACAGTGGAGGTTAAAGTACTCGCTGTACTCCAGGACAGACGAGGCCATCATCTGGATGTAAGGTTTGGACACCGGGACTGAGGAGGACAACAGGATAAAGACATGGTGGGGGGATATGAGAGCGTGTTTGACCTATAGTTACATAAAAACAGTAGTGGAATCCCAGTTAGTCTTAAAAAGAACACCACCAACACTGTGAATCACTCTGCTTCGTGTTGTGAAAAACTAAACTCCAGTATTACTACTACACTCTCCAGGGTGAGATCACATATTTTCAACTTGTATTGATTTTCTTTTAGCTCATAACTCCTCTTCAGTGTCCTGCTTGGATTGCTCCGAGAAATGTGAGAGACCATCGCTCCTAATAAAGAACATAATTCAACTGCACTTTATTTCACAGAACACAAATAAGACATAACAAGCTGTGCTTTGTTAGATAAAACAAAAACGAGAAATAATATGTTCTTTATTAGACAGTATTAGACCCTTTATTAGACCCTTTCTAGACTTCATTAGAGGGTAATTAGAGACACATTACAAGAGAACTGTACTTTAAACTAAAGGGAATTCATGTATCGGCTGCTTGAGACACACCTTCTTTGGCTGGTCCCACGCAATCGTCTCTCTAGCCTATTTCTTTGATCAGATCATATTATCTATTTGCAGTCTTACAGTAAGTCTGTGCACTCACCCATAGACAAATTAATTGTCTACCTCTACAATTTTAGCCTTGACTTGGTAGATCACAAATTGTTTTTAAATGGGGAGCAGAAGATATGTGCTTTCACTGTAGTTTACAGCACAGCTCTGTTGTGATGTGTCCTTAATTACCTTCTAACTCCCTATTTCAACCACAAGTCACATGCATTTTTCCTGCATGTCGGGTAAAAATGAGCAGAAACATGAAACCCTTATTTTATTTTGGGCTTTTCTGCCTTTAGTTTGATAGGACAGCTGAAGTGAATTCAAGAAAGGGGGAGAGAGAGTGGGGGATTAGATGCAGTGAAGGGCCACAGGCGGGAGTAGAACCCACAGCCGCTGCAGAGGACTCACAGCCTTGTTACACGGGGCGCATGCTCTACCAACCTACCCAGAGCACTCTCATTTTAATCCATGCAGCTATCTGCACCAGCTCTGTGTGTCTCAAAACTCAGCTGTGTCTGACGGGCATTAATGCGAGTTGGAGTCTTTATTTAGATGTCTAGTCTGTTTTTTTCAGCAATATGCACATAAACGTGAGGCTGCTGGCCAGTAAAAGGGCACTGAAAATTTATCCACATCTTTGAGAAGAGAAGTTCTCCTCAGCCTGAGATCAGCTTTCTGTGCTCCAGTTAAATCCCACAGACTCTTTACCCAGGAGCTGGTAAGCAAGACAGGGGAACTTTTTGGACTTTTTGTACAGTATTTTTGTGGGCAAATGTACATTTACTGCCACAACTACACTGCTAAACTTTAATCTCTCTGCTCTGATCACCAGCACCAGTCTGCTCTGTGCATAGCTAACGACGGGCTTTTTTCTCCTTTCTCTTGTTTGCTCATCCACACCCGCTGTGCGCACACACATACACACACTGTAGTGCCTGTACATCGTGTTGATGGAAAATAGATCAGAAATATTCACAAGGAAGGAAGGAAAACTGCATATTCCACACAAAGTTTGGCGTCTCACTTGCTGCTGGACACTGGAGTTTATGTACACAGACGCTTCATTGTGGCTTGAATATTGTCGTTACAAGAGCCTGATGCTGTAAAATAAAGTGCAAAATAATTCTGCATACCATCCACAGTGAGCTCGATGTAGTGCTCTCCAGTGAAGGTGTCGTCAGTGATGGAGATCTCCACCTCGTATGCCCCTTCATCCGACAGCTGCAGGTTGTGAAGCAGCAGAGATCCATTCTCGAACACCAGGATACGGTTGCGGTACTCTGGCCTCAAGTTCCCTATGATGTCTGTTCCTATGGACTGCACCACGGTGATGGGTTTTTCTTTGTCCCTCTTGATTTGCCACTTGATCACGGGCTTGTCAGAGCTGCTGCTGGAGTAGCTGACTGACAGGAGGGCCTCTTTGCCCACTGTGCCCCTCACCACCTGACTTTGGCTGGTCACATTCACCCCTGACACCTCACCTGGAGAAAAGGCAAAGACACAGTGGTGATGGTCTTCAACTGAGGCGCAGATAGAGCAAGGGATCTAGAGAAATATTCCTAGGGTGGCTTAATATTTGCTCGGAAAATATTTTAGCTCAAAAACATGACATTTTTGTGGCATGAGTAAAGCATTGAATAGAAACATCTAAGGATGGCATTAGAAATCAATACATTTTTCCAAATACATGTTTTTTCATTGAACATAAGCCCATCACTAAGCCTAAAATGTGCAGAACAGATCCTTAAATTATGGGAATTAAATTCAGCTTTTAGAACATTATTTTTCAAATTGATCAAAATTAATGTTAAATCTGACAGCCCTGAGATAGGTAGAGATACATGGTTAGTGCAGGGTTGCTTGGGGACATAGAGTAAACAAAGAGCAGTCACTTTGCAGCCTTTGATGCTTCGCCAGTGGGCAGAGATCACAGAAATCAACTATTCACACAGAGCGAAACAATAGAGGACTTATGCAAAAACACACTAATTACTGCTACACTAATTACTACTATTACTACAGGAACAAACATGGAGGGCATGGATACAAGGGCCCTCTGCAATAATAAAGTACATTATGAAAACAGTGTAAGGACAATATGTACAATATAAAGGTTCATTTTACTCGAATATTCCTAATTTTGAGACTAAGTAGTTTTTATCACTGTTTTACTTTTTTTATTGACATTTTTATTGATCATTTTCACCATTATACACAATGAATATAAATGAATGAATGATTAAATAAATATAAATAACAAAGACACTCATAAGAGAACAATACATTCAAAAAGTAAAATATAAATTGGACAAAGAAATTAAAATGACAGCAGTGGTAACAAAGGTCAAATATGTCACAGCGAAGTCTCAGCCCATAAGTCACTTTCTCCTGATACAGGAGAACATGCCTGTTAGGTACAAACCTAAAAATTACACTGTCATCTGTGATCCCAATATGTTTCTTTCCCCTTTTCTACTCCTCCTCCTTCATACACTAAACAGTCTTTAAATAAATAAAATTAAATAAAAAAAATTTAAAAAAGGACAAATGAATGAAGAGAGGAGAGAGGGGTTATGTTATTTCCCAAGATACACATGCTGAGGCAGATGTTATTAGTTGTTGTGTGCAGAAAGAGCTGTTAAGGAACTTGAGGACATTGTCCCAGTGGTCCTCCAGGCTCTTATCAAAGTCTTTTAACAGGCAGGTTGCCTGTTCCATGTTCAACAGGTATTCCTACAGCCAAGAGTCTCTGAAGACTCGGGCTGCACGATTTTCTCATATTACAATTTTACTATGATTGCGATTAATTGTGCAGCCCTATACTGGAGATGCAGGCTGGTTTGTGCTGCTTTCAGTTTAAAAGAATTAACTTTTTTTAACATAAGCAACACAGTGTCCATATGTCCCAATGTACTATTTATTAAGATATTGTACTTGTTACATTAATTTGATTTACTACTTGCTCATTTGCATTATTGGTTTTACCTTTAAAGCATACTGTACAACAAGCCCAAACATTTGGTACGTGGCACTCCCCTTCAGTGTGTTGCAGTTAAAACATTATAATACATATTACACGCTGACGTGTCCATAACGTCACAAGTCAATTTTATTTTATTGTTAATTCGTTTACTGGTAATTTTTTGGCCAGATCTCCACACACACACACACACACACACACACACACACACACACACACACACACAACACAATATTAAATCACAGGAGGGCCTAGAATGTTAAACATGGACTCTGCACGCTGAGGTCAAATTCAAGTATCTAATTGTTAAATCTAATTTACAATAAATACTTGTATCCACCCTATCCAACATAAGTATACAGAGGCTGCCTTTGTCCACACTTTGTTCAAAAATGACACTTTTTTTCATGATGCCAACACGTCTGCTTTTCCAGAACTTTTTCCACAACTGCTGAAAACTTTGTGCTGCTGTATGAGACACAGTTACAGTAAGGGAAATATGATGGGCCCTGGTGCATGACATTATGTCTAGCTTATGTCTATCCTAACGCTACCAGCTTGATCATTGTTGACACACCACTGAGGGCAGCGCAGATGCTGATGCCAGCCAAACTGCTGCGTTGCTGCTTGAAGGGGTCGTCTGTGGGCTGGTGACTGTTTATAAAAAGCCAGAGGAATCTGATTTGGGGAGTTTTGCTACCTGCTCCTCCTGTTCTTTTCTCTCGTCTTTTCTTACTCCTGCTTTTATGTTTGAAAGGCATGACTGCTCAGCTCAGCATGCAGATGTGCTCATCTTGTCAGTCTTTACTGATTTTGATGAATGTTTTTGTACTTTATTTATAGTAGTTTGATTGCAAATACTTTACCCAAGAAAAGGAAAAAGAAAGAAAACCTTGACAGAGATGGGTTTGCCTTTTCTAGGGCTTATATAACAGCATCTTTTTTGTTTAATGTGAGTGTGTTTTTTTGAAAATGGGCGTATCATTATATTATCATTATGGAAAGTGTGTAAAATCCACCCTTTAACCTATTTTATATTTCATCCTACTGATTAGATAAAAAGATTTTTCACAACTATTTGAATGAAAAAATATCAATTATACCGTCATATCTTAACTTCAAATAATGCACTGATTTGGGATGCACAGTATAAGCAAGAAAATATTGAATGACTGACTTGTTGTATTTTAAAATTACAAAATGTAACATCAAAATTACAATTATCAAGATAAAAATCTCCTCCTGCTTCCTTTTAACTGACTAACGTGCTACTGACTATAAGTTTGTCTGGGAAAATGTAAACACAGGCTTATTTCATCTGATTTCACAAAGACTTCAACCCAGTGGCAGCCATTAAGAACAACTGTAGAGAAATAGCCAATCTTCTTGTGGATGATCTTGTTAACTTGTGTAGGTCATACAGAGGCATTGAAGTTGAATTGAGACTGTTTCATAACCAGTAGAAACTCATTCAATTCTTTCGTCTCAGGAAAGATTAAATCGAAAGCAACTAGCTTTAGGCTAGCTCAGACTAGTCTGACAGGCATGAACTGATGAAGCTTCTTGGATGAGAGGCGAAATGTCTTCAGAAAAGACATTTAAACAAAGTCCAGTTGCTTTCGATTTAATCTTTCCTGAGATTACAATGACCTGGACGAATGAGAACATTCACGGTCAATTCTTTAGGCCTTTGTCCAAGATTTTTTCTTGTTTTTTGACTTGGGGAATATAAGTCAGTGCAGAAACACACAATATGTAAGTTCTGCCAGTAGTGGTCTCTCATATTCAAACAAACAAACAAAACAAAAAAAAAAACAGTTTGATGACATCTGAAGTAGGATGGGATCATGGGAGTTGTTGCTGACATGACTCAGCCATCATGTGCATGGATGAGGTAATGTGTGAAGTTTTATTCACATTATGTTTAGTAACATATCCAACTTATCACCTGTTATCCCGGAAGTTATAGCAACTAACAGCTAGCAAGAAAACTTTGAATAATAGCTTTAAAAGACACATTACTCAGGTCACTGTATGCTACACACCCAAACCAAGTCACACGAAAACTCTTGCTTTTACTCTGGCCCATAATCATGTCTTGATCACTAATCTCTTTCTCAGAACCCCCCCATATGGAATTCCTCATGACCCCTCATAGTGAACAAGTAATGCACTAATTTTGATTTGTGTTCTCCAATTATCCTCCACCTCCCACAGGGATACAGGGATAAGGTATTACAGTGTGAGCCACATTTCATCCTTTATAGAGGAGCCCTGTCAGGGAAACCAAACACAGCAAAGCTATTATGTTCACAGTGGAGGTTCCTATAACTCAGCTGTAGTCGGACACATGGAGGTCTTAACATTGGCTGCATGCCTGTGCATGGCATCCTACTGTTAGGCCTCAGTGATGGAAAGATCAACCTAGAAGAGAAGGAAGGGAGGAGAGAGTCGGCACTGTTCACTATTCTTCGCAGTGAGGCAGTAAGCAGGGCATCGCCTCATTGCCGTAGTAACCATTTGGTCCGCCTGACAGGGGTTGCCAAGGCAATAGGACAAAGGGCACGATTGTTGGAACTAGTTTCCTCCCTCGAAAAGAGTGAGAGAGGCAGAGAGAAAGTCTTTGTCACTGGTGAAGTTGGAGATTGACACAGGATCCAGTGATTCCACCAAAACCAGCCTGGTTGGGTAAACTGGACCCTTTGTGCAGTTGTGAAAATTAAATCACACATTTTTAAAACAAAATCACCACTTTTGACATCGATTTAACCCTCAAATGGACTCATCGAAAGCTTCCCACGCTCCAAAAAGAAACCAGGCCTTGCCCTATTGACCAGCTCTCAACAAAACTTGATATCATCGCACTTAACCTACACACATCGCTTCTTACACACCTACAATGGCCACTCCAGGCTCCTTTGAGCTGGTGTTGGGGGCCTAATATAGAGCGCCACCCATGAACGAATCCATTGTGCTGCCAGCCCGTGTAACACAAGGACAAGAAAAAGCATCTGCGACTAACTTAATCTGGATTAACTTAAAAAAGGATTGAACATTTGAGTTTTGATCTGGTATTTAAGTGACACAGAGTTAACATGAACAAAGTAAAGCAACGACTCTTACATACTGTAAAAGATTTTAATTGAAATGATAATTACTGATAATTGCTTGTTAATAAACTTTCAGAATTCCACTATTAAGGAAAAATCCACTTGTTTCATCATCATCTTAAAGACGCCTCAGTGTGATTCTTTATCCTCTAATCTCTGTGTAGCCCAGAGAAAGTCCTGCTTTGACTTACCTGTGAAGAGAAGGAGGAGGAGGCCAAAGAGCGTCAGTAGTGGAGGAATGTCAGAAAAACTGTCGTCTGTAGAGGAGGTCTTCCTCTCCACCTTCATCTTGTGTCCTGGGCAGAGACTTTCTCCCACTTAGTGAGCATGGTTTATCCACCCCGGGCACGTCTCTACGGCTCAACAGTCTCTCCACTGCCTGCCTGCCTGCAACACTGGCCTCTGCCTGGTCACACTGAGCCCCACTCTCCTCACAGCACCCCAGTCACAGCCAACAACAGCCAACTGTGTGTGTGTGTGTGTATGTGTGTGTGTGTGTGTGTGTGTGTGTGTGTGTGTTAGTGTGAGACAGAGACATAGTGTAGATGAGCTCCCCTCTTCCACGCCACATTGCCTTTTCAGAGACGAGCTTAAAGAAAATAGTGTTTGCTGTTTTTGGGCGGTTATTTATCTCAAAGTGTCTGTTTTTTAAGCTTACTGTAAAAACATTCTGTCTTTCTTTTTTTTTTACACTCCAATGAAAGTATTAATGAGTTGGATTCAATATTGAATTAGTTTGCAAGAATTCCTGCTGGGAAAAGCTACTGTACTTCAGCCAAAACAGCGGCTCTGGGAGGAGACCACTTAGAAGCTCTGAAATGTCTGAGTTTGAAAAACAACTCACTTCCCCCCACTTTGGCCCACTTTTGTCACATTGTGCAAACTCCTCTCTGGACTGGAGCCTCACAGTAAACTCACAATTTGTCACTGGGCAACCAACCCTGCTGCTGATACAAACACATGCAGCTTTGAAGTGTTTTGAAGCAGGTTTCTACAGTACCTATCAACTGCATGAGCCATCGTACTGCACCTGTGTGTAAGCTGATTTCAAACGTGAAAAAATACTAAATATAATATAAACTAAGCTAAGCTAAGTTAAAATAAGATGTACAATATGTCAATGAATATAGACTGCTTATATACGTGTGCAGCAACTATTATGCACAATAAGTGTTTTTTTTCTTGATGCAAGTTAGAAAAAAACAAAACAAAACAAAAAAGCAAATAATTAATGTCCAGAAAGGAGTGTGAAGAAGTGAATACTTATATTTCACTGATAAACTTTGTGATAAGCATGAATATTCTAACACTCTGCCCCAATTTTCACTATACACAGCTTAATCGAATCAAACATACATAAGTAAACATTCATAAAACAGCAAGAGCAAATAAGTTGAATGAACGAAACAAAACAGCACAGATCAAAATCAGCCCACACATCCTCTCCCCTGTGTTACTGTGATCTTATCGTCTATTCCATGTGTTCTGCACGTTATCTTTGAACATTTGTTTAAACCTATGTTGAACATGTTTTTATTCCATCATCACAGTGTTAAATTGAGTCCTTAAATTGTAATTCAGTGACTTTTAGCACTTAATTAATTTCTTTTTGAGCCTCTGGATACTTTTTTTCTTTGTACATGATTGGACCTGTTTTGAAATTGACCAAAACTTTAAATTTCAATGCTTTTAATTTGATAAAGAGTGCGTTGTTTGGTTCTCTGTAACTGGAATGTGAATACATGAGCAACAAATAAATCAGAAGGAGTTTGTACTTAGCTTGTCCTCTAGGTGGTGTTGAAGATACATTAAGGCACTGAACTAATGAAGGAAACGAGAAGGAGGCAAAGCAGAAGTGTCAGCAACGCTCTGACATTCAAGTTGTGGCTTTTTAACCACAGTTTTGCTCTATTTTCTGCCATCGGAATATCCAGTGTGTGTGTGTGTGTGTGTGTGTGTGTGTGTGTAGTGTGTGTGTGTGTGTGTGTGAAAAACAAAAAAGGAGTGAAACACATCAGTCATAAGGTGTCAGTAAGAGGAGATTAAGACAACAAAAAACAACTAATCTAATCTATTTTAACTAATCTAATCCAACCAATAGAACTGCTTAATTTAAATATTTGTCTCTGTTCTACATAAATTATTCCAATATTTCTATATTTATTACTTTAATTTATTTTTTAATTTTTAATTTTTCAGCATATTTACAACAAGGACCAACAGTTTGTTTGCTCTGTTTCTCTTCATATGCCACTCCATATACTAAAACGTCTCTGTATTATATATGTATATTGTATCTAATCATATATTGTTGAAAGAAGGTATACATGTACGGCTACATTTGACCAGGTTCATATTTTTTTATGTATATTTTCTTTCTGCTCCTCTAGGTGAGTCTCCTCCACGTTTTAGGTGGGTGGGGTGAGTGGGTAGACAGCTTTTTGTTGTGTGTATATGTATTTCAGAATTGGAAAAAGTACATGCTCACTGTATATTGTGCTTGTCAACACTTCCAAATATGTTTAAAAAGGGATTGTAATGACCTAATGTGCAAACATTTTCTCTGCCTCTAATTTTTCTCATTATTTTGCAGTGCTCTGAATGCTTCATCAACCCAAAAGGGCATTTTTTGACGACCCAGAAATGAGACTCAACTGAACTATGTTTCTGGTGTGTTTACTGACAGCTTGGACAAATCCTACGGATTGTACCTTTAAGTTCTGAAGCACCATTAGATCTTTCTCCTGACTGCCAGTTCTTATTTCTTGCAAGCTGGACTGTCAGTTTTTATTATATCAGACATGATGCCATGTATAAAACCCCCATATGTTACATCAGTCACTGTCATTAGCTTGTATGCATTGATGAGTCAGTTGCATTATAAGTCATCTCTCCCACTTTGAGAAAGCTGTCTTTTGTTTCGAGTCTTTTTTAAGAGCATTTTGTTTGACAACAAAGGGAGGTCTTATGCAGAGGAGGAGGAAGCACGGTTGATGGAAAGCTGCAGGAATGTGGGAACAGCTGCTGTTCACCACGACTCTCCCAGGCTTCAGACTGCTGTGTAGTGTCCCATCAAAGCCGAACCTCTCCCCTCCACCTCTGCCCTCGGTAAAAGTTGCACCTCCCTCTTCCTCTCATCTTCTAACACCCTCTAAATCAAGTGGGACTCTTTCTAGGGCAATAGAGGAAGACAGAGGTAGCACAGACAGACGGGGCCTGTGAGCCTCAGTCAAGTTTGGGTGACAGAAACCATTTGTCACGTTTTGTCCGCAACAAGACTGATGTCATCCTGCGTGAGTCAGACATACACATGTGACAAAATGCATAAAGAGACGTACTGTAGATGTAAGTTGTTCTTTCTGTGAATTACATCCTGAAATTTGCTCTTATTTAGTTTGGTCTTGTAAATTTACATATGAATTGTGGAAAGATGTTCATAACTTCATAGTTGAGAGCATTTTCACAGATTTTGCTTTTTACCAGACACCCCAGTTCTTTGTTTTAATTTGGAAAATGAAACAATATTTATCTTTAATTGAAGCCCATCAAAGCTATTAATATTTGTAATAGCTTTGATGTACAGTGTTTTGGTAATATACCCATTTTCGGCTACAGGGCAGTAAGGAAACCAATAGCAGTGTTTTAATTTGTCACATGACTCTCTGAAGGTCATGTTGAATCCCTTTTCTGTGACTTTCCTCACATGGTTCAGCTCCACAAAAATGGTTAGAATAAATCCTTTTTCTGTCATTTTAAAATCTGAAAGGCCTTAATTTTTAATTATATAATGTATTTTATTTGATAATTAAGTAATGGAAAACTGTTAAAATGTAAAGGTTGCCTTCAAGTAGCACTGTGCAACTATTGATTGCCACCATGACATTTATTGGTATTGGTATTGTGTATTTGACAATATAAGATAGGGTGTAAAATGAACTGATAATTATTTTATTTCTTTTTAACTCATAAGCAGTGAGCTAAAGATGACAGTAACATAACAAATGGTGGCAACGTTCTGTATGTTAGAAAACAACACACACCAGGAAACTGAAAACAAGCATTTAAATGTGACACAAATAATGAAACACTGAGATGTGACTCACTATGTTTTGAAGTGTATCTTATTTCGGTTTCATAGATTGTTGATATACAGTTTGCTGAAATATGCTCATACTCTTGATGGTACATTGTTGTCTGAGGGTAACATCCAGACAAGCAAACTTATAAAAAGAGTTCGTTTTTAACCTTTTTAAATTTCAAATGGCATAAATTTTAAGCTTATGAGACAACTGAATAACTTTCATGAATATTGAGTAAATCTAATAAATCTTATTCAAATTTTAAACAGCTCTCTCTTTTTCATCCCTTACCATAATGGTACAGTGTTGCTTTAAGGTAATGCAGCCTCAGGTGTGTCCCACAAAATGTTTCTTGAAAATTTCTTTATATTGTATTTACTTGGCCTAAAAATCATTACTTAAAATGTTTTAGCAACTGGCATCATACTGCGAACCATTCTGTCATACTGCTGTGTTTATATTTACCTTTCTACTTTCTGAAATTTATTTTGTTAGAATTGTGTTGCTTTTGTTGTCTTTATGTAATACTCTCCTTCATCTTGTTTTTTCATTGCTTCATTGTTTTTTGCATAATTCTGATGTCCTCTGACATTGTTTGTGTTGATAGTTTCAAATAAAGAGATACAAAAAATGACAAAATGCATCTTTGCAATCTTTTGGATTCCTTTATTGATCTACTAAAGATCTTTCAGGTGATGTTTTTGCAGCTGTGGCGATAAAGTCCTCGCATTTATATCCTCTCATTACAGAAGTTGTGTAACCTACTTAGTATTAAAGATCCTGCATCTCCTAAGATGGCGAGGCCAGTGGCATAACCACTGGAAGCAGATAATTGCGCCCCCTGCTGTTTGTCCTGGCTTTTTCATCTCTAATTATCACCCAGGAGACCACAGAGATTTTTTTTTCTCTCACTGACAAGCTGTCTGAGAAAGAGAACAAACCAACCAAGCAGATCTCTCATATGATCTGCTCCTAAAATAGTCCACATTCAGCTTAACAAGTTGTAAAAAAGGGAAAGGACTATTATTCTCCACTTCAGGTGGAGAGTTTTAGGCTACAAACTATTGATCTATTGGGACCCCAACCAACACAAATTTTTGAAAACATGTCTTTTCCCTCACTCTCAGAATTCAATCTACAGCACCAAGTGGGTGTTGTGCTATGTTTGGAGGTGTGCAGATTATTGATTGTTCACCCACAGTCATTAAAGAGACAGGAGAACGTGGCCATGGCACCTCTGGGACTGAGTAGGAGAAGAGAGAATAGGTCCATATAAAACCCATAGAGGATATTTATGAGAGAGCGGCGGAGGAGGAACGGCAGCCTGAGAAGGAAGTGCTCTGCACTCTGGCTCTGCAAAACCACTGAGAGCAAGACTCATGTCCTATCTCCGCAGCTGGTGACACAGCCAGCGACCTGAGTGTGTGTGTGTGTGTGTATGTGTGTGTGTGTGTGTGTGTGTGTATGTGTGTGTGCATGACAGTGAGATTGAGTGACTTGAGTGGGATCTGCATACTAAAGTATGGGTTGTGTTTTTCCTGTGTGAGAATGCATGTGCAGTGTGAGTTTGTGCAGAGTGCTGTATGGCTCAGATGTGTGTAGGTGGGCTGAGTGGGAGCACTGGGAGACTGAAGATGCTCTAGCCTGTTTCTCATAAAGCGAACAAGACTGCCTGGGCAAATGAAGCAAAAATTGCATTGTTCTTTTGTGATTTAAGCAGCCTTATTGCAATAAAGTTAGGCTCGGGTATTGCAAAACATCTGGCAGGTACACAGGTATCAGTGTAGGTGGTGTAGTTGTTTATGACAATGCACCTGATGCAAACAGTTTATAGTTTAATGCATCCTCCGTATGATGTAATTATTTAAACAGCCCTATCTAATACCCATTATTATTTGTAAATAATTGTAATTAATTTGTCTTGTGTAATTGGTAGTTGTAAATATGAGGAATGCACAGTTTTATGTGATGAATTATTCATGAGATTCCTTCTGCGAGAGAGCCACACGGGAGACACAACATTGTTGTAGCTTCATGGAAACTGCTCTCTCCAATTAGCAGCCCTGCTTATGTTGCTGTGACAAAAGAAAAAATGAGCAGCTTTGGCTGCTGTGATGTACAAAAATATCAACTTTACCCCTCAGTTCAAGAAGAGATGAAGGTGACAGAAGGTACTTGAACTTGAATTAATAAAGTTTAATACAGACATTTCACTGTATATTTAAGGTGGATTTATTAGTGTAATGCCATGACTCTACAGCAAAGTTCAGCAATGTACTATTCAGTTAGTCTTAAAGCATGACGGCTCTGCAAGCTCTGACAATGGAGATTTCACACACCTGATTTAACAAGTCAAACAAGTCAAACCCACCAACACAACAACAGAGCATATTGAACCGGTGTCTCGTAAAGTCAAGCTGTATCAAATGTATCTGGAGAAAAGAAAAAAGTGTAGTTACTGCATGCGTACTGTTGTGGAAGATCAGATTTATAGAAAATGCTTGAAAAGGTGAAAACTTACTAATGTGATCAAAAAGATAATCAAGGCATTTGCAATCTGAATTAACTTAGAATAAATAGAACATACATAGCTACTTCTCTCGTTTTTTATGTTTTAATTGTTTTTGTAAGCAAGTCAAATATGTAAATTATAGTCAAGATACAAGCACGCCAGAAAACAATGCAAAAGAACAAATAATTGAAGCCACTGATTAATTACGTAAAGTCTAATGCTGATGCTTACAAGGTTTATACACAGATGGTATGAAGTGATCCATCCAAAATAAGCCCTGTTTAGCAATTAGAGGACATTCATTTTCACATTCACAGATCATCGTCTAAAAACTAGCACACTACCAGAAGTTTCACATGTACATGCAGTGAGTTGCAAATTCTGGGTCAAAGACATCCGTACTGCTGGAGAAGCAGAGAAGGAGTGTTAAAGTTCACAAAATTCACACAACACACCCTCAAAAAACTGTCGGTTCATTTTCTAACTGCTAAATTTGTGTCAAAAAAGAAGAAAATGACTCCTGGGGGTAAAAAGGTGTGCCTGAAAGCCAGCCCAGCCGGCTTATGCCAGCCATCTCTCGCTACCTTGCTTCCCCTCTTTCCTCCTCTTCATCCAGGTCAGGACAGGGGCGTCACTGCTCTGGCACAGATGTGTCGTCACTCTCTACTGCCCCCGATCCTCCTGTCTCTAAAAACAGAAATAGGCAAGGCGTAGTTAGGCACTGCGGTGCCTGGAAAGAAGAAGTTTCTGTGTGTATATGCTCTTGTCGTCAAGGTGAGGAGCTCTGATGCACAGTCACAAACTGAAGGTTACTTGTGGGTGGATCTATTATAAAAACAGACTTGAAGAAAACTTGACATCGAGTTGCAACTAAGGTAGAATTCAGGTGAAAGTTAAGATTATGCATATATCTATTTGTACAAATTTTCTTCTAAGTTTTTAAGTACTCTGCTGACTTGACTGATGAGCTCAAAAACCCAATTCTGTTGTTGAAAAAAGGGGTCTCCCCCAGTGGGAGGTGCTTGTAATGCTCTGTTCCCCTCCGACAGGTCCATTAATTCTGCTCGGCCCTCTGAAGCATATACTGCATCTAACGCACCTGGAGCTATAAATACATCTCCTACATACGGATGCAACTGGGTTAGGGAGAATCATTGACGACGATCCCTTGTGTCAGCCACATCCCCAAAAGAAAATGCGGCTTTGTCGTACAGGGAAAGATGAAATCTAAATCCGTCTTATATCTCAAAAGAACTGGTTAACATGTTCACCTGTGTGGATATCTGGTTATCATATTGTACGTACATTATTTTTGTTTTTTCATGTCACATGAAAATTTTCTATTTTCTTTTTTTATTTTGCTGTTTTTATTTATCTGAATCATTAGATTTTGTGTAGTATGTTTGTTGATATGCACCAACATACCACAGCCAGTTCCTTGTATGTGAAAATCTGATGTTAAAATGTGGACTTCAATTTTTACATTACATTGACATTTTATATTATTTTATACTATGATGACTTTGTTTTCTTTAAGCACTGTCCTTTTCTGAGACGTTGAAGATGCTGAGTTTGGTTTGTATATGCATAAAATCAGATCTAAATGCTAGGGGTGCACAATTCCCAATTCCATGATTCAATAATAATTTCTTTTTCCAGGTCACAATTTGATTAAATTTTCCGATTTAATCATATTATTTTTAGCTGTCTTTTTTTCCATTATTTACAAAGGCCGACAATCAAGTGTGATATAACTACGCTGTGTAATCTTTGAAATATTGTTTTTTTTCTTTGGACACACAGCAAGTAGGTGGGGCTGGATGAGAAAAACAAATACTGGGAGAATCGCAGATTCTGTCTTTCAACTCCATTCTTGAAATTGAAAGCTCATTTCGACTGATTTTCGATTTATTATTGAAATTGCAACACCCCTACAAAAAAGCAACCTTTGTTCATGAAACAATAGATAAAAAAAACAAGCAAAATTTTTTTTGACAAATGGCTTCATTCTGAAACCACTTCCTCACCCACAGCGGTTTAAAACAAAAAACAGGAAAACACTATGAGAATGCAACTTGACATTTTCCAGCTAAACTGAACTCTGACAAACGTCTTCTCTCTCCGGCGACTTAACAGCACACCTACAAAGAGATTCATTTATAATCCTTCTAACAGAAAAAATAATTGAAAGATTCAATCATCTCTTGCTGGAGACCCTATGGGGTAATTAAATGAGTCACTCTGTTATGTGTTGCATTAATCACACTTGGGAGAACCCATAAGGAGCTCTAATAGGTGTATTTAATTATGTATAGCTTTTAAATGGTTTCTTTTCTGAGTGTTTAAAATGGTAAATCAGTTTGTGTTCAGCTCTGAGAAAAGGTTAGTCACAAAATGTTCCCTCTAAGATCTTAAAATGAGACACCTGTAGAACCAAAGACTAACTTGCAACCAACAACATGCAAAATGTCCTTAAAACATCAACCTATGCTAACTTATTTCATATAATATAGAATCTTGAATTGCTTTAATTTAATTCTGGAGTCTTAAATCTCTATTTACGGTAAAATAAGCTCTCCATCACTTACCTTTTCTTACCTACTGTAGTTACAGCTTCTGATGGGAGCCTCTGTTACCATCCTTACAGTCACTAGCCATAATGCCCTCTTTAGCGGCATTATGGGACCTCTACTCTTACCCCGTGGTCCTACACCACTGACCTGTGTCCCCCTGGCTGCCGTTGAGCACATCCCCAGTGCTGCTCACCTCCTCCCCTTCCGCTTTGTCCTCCGGCTTCATCTTCTTACGGGTCATGTGGCCACGGAAGCCAGCCTGGATCTTGGCAGCGGCCCTGTTGGCCTCTGGGTCGTCCAGGGGGATGTCCATGATGTCCTCCTCCTCCTGGGGCCTGCTGCAGTCCTCCTGCTGAGAGGACCAAAAAGTAGTAGTTTATCACAGAAGGGGGGGATATTACATGATCATACCAGGATGATTTTTTTTTTACTGGGACAGTGGTGGGAGAATCTAACCCTCAACAAATTGCAACAGCATATTTTATTAACAGTATACATGACTGTGTGCTTGTTGCATAGTGGCTCAGCCTTATTACATGACTTCAATGGGACTCTCAGGAGGTCACTAACCCACATTGCCTCCCTTTTTCTCTCCCCTCTCCTCTTGTCACATACTGTATAATACACTGCTGGCAAAAACACGTCTGAGTCAGCCTATTCGATAATGAATTATGACTGTCTACTGTGTTTCTGTTACCATGGGTTACCAAGGTTTTAAAAAAGCCACAAAACTGCACATTTATCAGACTGAGCAACCGTCAATGAATACAAGATCACTGATCATATTCATTACACAAAATGAATCAGGGTTGGTGTAAAAAGATTGCTTTGTGTTTGATAATTGATTCATAACTAACCCTGCTTATTTAAGAGAAAACAGTAATTATGGTCAAAAAGTGTCGGTTTAACATTTCTTTCAAGGGAAAAATAACTTCTTGCTCTGCAACTTGGGCCGAAATGGATGACCCAGCGAAAAAAACTGCTGTAGTCAACACCATCAGCTCATTCAGTGACTGAAAGTACAGCATCCACTGTCTCAGAGGAAACATGGGGTGGGCGGAAAAGAAATTCTGGCTTGTCACAAAGTGTCAGTGGAATAGCGCCAAGGCTGTCGACGAGTTATGTAAACACCAATTCAGATTCTGTGGTGAACGCATATCGGCTACACCCCGTGCTTTTGCTTATGGATAACAGATTGACATTTCATACAAAGGCAGGCAGCCCACAGAACGAGCCCACTGTCGTCCCACCAGCTCGCTTGAAGCAGTGCATCATGTCTCCAGTGAAACCCCTCCAGTGTAGGAGTGTGACCACCCACCTGTTCAGCCAGCATTCATTAGCCTCGCTGTCTGACTGCTCACTGAGCAGCCACAATCCAGCTTTTTTGCAGCAGCAGCCACACACCTTGTCAGGGGTATTATTGTTTTTAATGCCTCAGGGTATTTAGAGGTAATCTGACACAAACTGATTTGACATATTCTGATGCAAATCTCACGTAACAGTATCCATTTATGATGGAAATACAAGCAGAAAGCGACGTAAAATTTGTTAAGCTATATAAATATTTATTTTACTCTCGTAAAATGACAAAAAAAAATTACACACATGCCAGTATGCAGTTTGAGGACAACCAAACACTAGTAAATACCATTAGTTACTAACAAACCAATTTAACTGTATGTGCATCTTCCAACCAAACCAATTAGTGGTTCAAAATTACCAAAAATCTATTTAAAAAAGTTCATCTGAAGCTTCTACTTACATTGTGACAGTCCATGTCTTACTCAGAGATGGCTTCAGTCTTCAGGTGAGCTGACCTGGTATGACTTGTATGCCTTGATTTCTATGTGGACCCAGCAAAAGCTCTGTTTAAACGAGTCTCCGGTATAATACAGATGCCTCACTGGCTCTTACTAACAATCACTGTATGTTCAGTAACACCCGCTCACGCACAGAGTGAGAGAGACATACAGTCAGAGAGGAAGAAGAGAGGAGAGAAAGAGGGAGGGAGGGAGGGAAAGAGAAGAGACCTCCTACAAACATGACAGCATGTGTTCCATCTTTTTAGTCTCATTAAGGCTGCTGACCTACTGTGTTCACATTAGTGTTAAAAGATCGTTAACAGAACTTAACATTCACTGAGTGAAGCCTAAACAGTTGGGAAAAGTATCTGAAATATATAGATCAGTGATTTCAAGTTTGACACAAGTGAAAATGATGGACTACACACTCAGGATATAAACACAAAGTGGCTACCACATGCACCAAGCATCACAAAAACCCACAAGTTGCAGTGTTACTAATAAAAATAAATAATAAAACTCCCTAAATAACAGATGACCAACAGAGAAATACTATGTAAAGGCCAGATGGCCATAAAACAATTATTGCTGACTTTCAAATTTCCACTAATAGTGTGAAAATAGAGACGTGTAAGCATCTTGGGCTGTTTTACACTAGGAGGTGTTATAAATTTATTAGAGGCAGAGTGAGCTAACAGCCCTCTCCATCCCTCTGATCCCAGCTGGTACGGCCGCCCACACGCCTCTGCCAGCCTCAGAGACAAGACGGAGAGGGAGAGAAACAGAAAGCATCCATTTATCTGAGTTATATCTCTGACATTAACGCTCTTCTGCCGCTTTACTAACCCGCTATTACAAACAATATGAAATTAAGCCTCACGCCTGATTTCACTAAGCTGACTTGCTTTATCAATCAGTTCAGTTATTAATTTATAGGACTGATAACCACTGTGTAATTAAATTTACTGTAATCAATCATGATATGGTAAGTCTGCTCATATTAGCCTAATAATTAGTGCATCTAACACAGTATTTATTCTCCTCTGATGATTAGAGTAAAGGAACACTATTGCAAACTGTGAGTTAAAGGCAGAAAAATGAAACTAAAAACTTGACAAGGCATGTGAGATGCTGCAGTTAGGTCACTGTAGATGGCCTATATATTGTGCAGTTTTGTGGTAGCTTTGTTCCAGCCGAAATAAATTCTGCCACTAAGCAAGAGTACACAAAACAGCACTGTCTGTAAAAACATCAGTCAGTCAGGAACTGCTATTAAAGGTAGATTAGTAATACAGATGGTGCATAGCAACTATCAGCATCACCATCTCCTATTAATTCCATGACGACACTAAAGAGAAAGCAGGATGGTGAGGGGTTACCATGGTAACATTCTTAGTACTTCCTACACTCCCTCCCTGCGTGTTTGGAGCCCTGTTGGTCCAGACAAATCAGACAGGGCTAACTGTGACAGCAGTAAAAATGTTAAAGGCTTTAATTCACAAGACAAATTGTTCGCTCTGTCTTTTATGATGATAGATTACGGAATCAAGTTTCAATCTGTGGAGGCTGCGGTGGCTCCCGAGAGGAGAGTGAATCTGGCACTAACAAAGTCACAGTATTACAGTTTTATGAGCATGCGGCAGAGCAAAGTCCTCAAACAGCATCTTGAACATGCCAGTATATGAACAAAGAGACAGATTTAGGGTGGACTGAAACTACACTTTCTGCACATTCCAGTGAAGGAGGATTTTGATTATGACCCTCTCAATGACATTCAAAGTTTGTCAGAGCAACCAAGCATTCATACGTCATCCAGCAAAAAAACTATTTTGGAGATATTTTCAATCACCTGCCCCTAGAGAGTCCAGGGAGAAAAATTTCGGGCCACTGTTGATCAGACACGTCCTTGAAGGGTTTATTTATATAGGCTACCTGAGACAGGAATGGGAGCAGAGCAGACTGTAGTCGCACTAAAGACACCTCCGTCTGAAACTGAACACTTATCCTCAGCCAGCTCCTAAAAAGTGTTGTGGGTTGCAACAGTTTCTATTGCATTCACATGGCCATTAATGATAAAACTATTAGGGATATTTTCTCATTGCAAAAATGTTCATCTGTAATGTTAAAGGGACAGTTCATCCCAAAATCCAAAATACATATTTTTCTTTGGAACTGTGCTATTAAACCATCTAGATCAGGGCGGACCTTCCCTCAGTTCAACTTTCTCCTTTCCTGTTTTGTGTACTTAGATATGTTATGTATTAGGCTCATCTATGTAACTAGTTAGAAAGCCTAAAATTGCTGTTTGACATAACTTCACACCAAATAGATATAAAAGGTGTGGACTAAGGCATTCACTAGTTTCTGAACAATTCACCAAACTTCTCTCGATAATGTTCCAACTAATGAAATGTTTTTTCACTAAGCTTACCCTGAAACATTTTGGACGGCCCCAGGGAGGCCCATCTTGTACTTTGAAAACCTTTGATCTATATTATTTTGGTGTGAATTGGCAAGTTTTGGAGATATTGGATGCTGAAATGACCACCTTCTCTTAAATATACCAGAACTAAATAGCACTTGACTTATAGTGCTCAAGTGACAAAAATATATATGTGAAAAACTCGACAGCAATGTACTTTTCACCACAAGCTGAGTGCCATCTAGTTCCATTCTACTGGAAAGTGGACAGATATCTTTACGGTTGCTATCTCCACAATGCAGCAACTAATACCAAAACTATCTAGATGGATAAATAGCACCACAGGTAAGAGGAAGAGGGACATGTACTGTATATATACACACGTACACACATACAGTATATATATATATATATATATAAATATATATTAAAAAAAAAAAAGATATATATAAATATATATATGTATATAATTAGTGTGAAACTTTACCTTGTCACCACTGTTGCCTGCAGGTTCTGTGGTGTCCTTTTCAGACCCATGTGGCCTTTCCTCTCCCTGGTGGTCAGCAGCCGGCTGATCTGTACTTTGACTGGGGCTAATGCTATCCTCTTCACATAGTGCATCACTCTTCTCCTGTATTTCAGAATCAGTCTTTCCTTCTTCTACAAGTCCCTCTGCTTCTGATGTCCTCTCCTTTGATGTGACCTCTTTTTCTACTACTGTGTCCTCTGGCTGTGACTCTACAAGTGTTCCCTGGTTCTCTTTATCCTCCTCTGGTAGATGCTGTGCACTTTCCTCTAAAGTTTCACTCTCTGGCTCCATCGCAGCAGTTGATATATTTGACTGGGTTATTTGCGATGAGTGACCTTCCACACTGCCATCATTAATTTCTTGATCCTCCACCACCTCACTGTGACCTTCTGTATCCTCTTTGTCTCCTCCTGCTGTGTCTGTTGTCTCGTCTTCTTTAAAGTCAGGGTCGTTCGACTCATCCTGCGGAAATTCGCCTTCACTTACCTTCTCTTTTTCTTCATTTTTATGATCAATTTCATTCTCTGGGTTCTGTTCGTCTGCCTCGCTAGTGGGCTGATGTGATGAGCTGGTGGTTTTAACACCTTCTCCCTTCTCATCATCCTCACTAGCATTTACATTAGAGTCATTTGTGTCCACCTTCTCATTCATTATATCAGATGGCTTGTGCTGACTTTCCATTTCCTCGCCTTCAGAGTTAACTTCCTTTTCAACTCCCACCATTTCAAGCTCATCGTGGTCTTGTGTACCTGATATATTTTGGTCTGTTGGCTCCGTAATAACTTCCTTGGATTCTCCCTCCTGTTGCATTTCCTCCACTGAATCCTCTTCCTCTGGCAATTTCTCCCCATCCTCTTTAATCTGCTGAGCCTCTGGAACATCTTCAAAGCTAATCTCCACCAATGAATCCTCCTTTGGTATAACATTACTGTCTGAACCACCCTCTATATGAGTTAAACTTTCATGCATTCCCCCAGAAGAGGTCTCAGTCTCTGCTCCTTCCTTCTCCTTTGTTTTTTCCGCCTGATCTTCTACTACTTGTTGACTGTCCTCCGGGGTTTCAGATTGAGACAAAGATGATTGTACAACAGTTTGCTCAGGTTGGAGTTTTGAGCTTTCCTCCTCAATGTCATGTGTATCATCTTCCACAGTGGTTCCTTCCACTGTCCTCTCTGTTCCTGCAAGCTCTGTAGCACACACATCCACATCAGCGAGCCCAGAATATGAAGGGACCTCCACTGGCTCTTCAACTTCAGTTTTTTCCTCTCCTTCTGAGTCTGAAATCTCCTTATCTAGACCTGCCGTCTCACGCTGATCACCTTCCTCATCTTCTGCCATTTCTAACTCTTGAGCGCACACATCTACATTTGAAAACCCTCTAAATGATAAATCAGACTGAGGTTTATCTTGGTCTGGACTGGAGCTGCTATCTTTTTCATCAGCTGCCCTGTCAACCTGATCAAAGGTAGTTGTTGTTGAGTCTTTCTCCTCCTCTGTTCCACTCACTGTATCTGGATGCACATCTGCAGGTGAGGGCCTGTTGACTGATTCCTCTTCTGAAAGTCCCTTTTCCGTTAAAATAATGTGTTCCTCTGAATTATCATGTTTTTCTTCTTCTTCGTCTGTGCTTTTGGTAAAATCAACCTCTTCAGAGATGTTAGGTTGTGTGGTGGAAAAATTTGATGCTTCTGCTGAATGAGTGGATTCATCTTCAGTTTGGGACTCATCTGATTTTTCTCTGAAAACGTACATCAAAATAAAAAACTTCAGGTGAGAAATGTTCAATATGACAGGGAGAAAATTTAAGTAATTTGTAGTGATTTTAGTGGTTTAGCTGTTTCTTCACTGTTACACTCATCGGGCACCTGTGACTGTGTTCCTGCAGCCTTGTCCTTTCCTTTCATCTTTGACGCTGCAAACCTGAAAGAGCTTTCAAAACTGAGCTGACGTTCTGTGCTAGTATCAAGTCTCTATGTATTTTTGCTTAAGAGGTTTTTACATTGACCTGTCTGAGAAGTTGAAGCATGGCATTAGACTATTCTATTCATATGCTAATGTGATTCTTACAAGCAACTTTATTTGCTTAAAAATTTAAGCACTTTATTTAAAAAAATGTATTTTCTAACATTTAAAAACAACTCCATCCATGTTGTTGGGGTAATGCATGTATGTCTAAGCCTCATTACAGTTATCACTTGAGTCATTATGCTATGATCATTGCAGTTAAATGATTACGTTTTTTCTTTCCTAAAACACCTTTTTCACAGCAGCCATTTTGACGTGAAATAGTTGGGTAAACACAGGTGCTGCCAATGATACTAATTAAGGTTCTGTTCAAAGTCAGGGTGCTGCTATTGTGCATGTTGGCTCATTGGAAAGACTCTGCTAAATAAAATTGAACAGGACCTTAATTAGGATCATTGTTAGCACCTGTGTTTACCCTACTGTTTCATATCAATATGGCTGCTGTGATGAAGGTATATTGTATGCCATATTTTTCCTAATCAGGGCAAAAATGACCACGTTTACAGAATACCTCATACAAAGACTTTAGAAGGAAGACTTTCACTAACAAACATGAAAAATATATTTTATTCTCATTTCTTCTTTGCTTGTCCCTTGCCACTATTCTTTCCCTCACGTCCCTCCTCTCCCTCTCCTGTTGATTGTCCTGGCTGTTGAGACAAACTTTGAGACTCACTTGGAAATGGTCACCTCTGTTGCAGGCTCTGTTTCAGGACTAACCTGTTAGGGGAAGAAACAACAACAAAAGTGTAATGATAAACAAAGAGACACACACTGATAATAGAGGAATGATTTCTTGGCATGGGGAGAGCAGTGGTGCACTGTAGGAAGGGGTGAAAGTAAGTCATTTTTTGGGGGTACTTGTGCTTTAATGAGTATTTTAGTCTTACTCAAGTATACATTACATTATGTAATCTACTTTACTAAAATTATAATCAACTAATGAGTAGGCCTTCAATTTGAATTAATATACAAACCTTCCCTCTGTGTTTTTGTACTTAATAAGGCTATTCAATCGCAAACAGACCAATGGAGAACTTAGCATTACAAAAACAAAAAACAGAAAGATGCAGCAGGCACATGTTTGTGGAGCTGATTATCACCATTGACCCTAACAGGAATTGGGAGTATTTTGGAAAGAGATTCTCAGTTTTTCCCAGCCAAGGACCCCTTGCGAGACAGCTGGAATG
>JAJHUR010107342.1:0-54485 GCA_027495735.1 Lutjanus campechanus
TGACGCCCCTAGATTTTTTTTTTCTTTTTTTTTTTTTTTTTACAGCTCATGTGTAACCAGCCAGTTTATGACACACACACACACAGAGACAGACAGACAGATAGGACACACACTCACACAGATATGAGTACACTGACTCATAGCAATGCCTTGAGGCGGGTCCTGGACACACCTGAATTAGTTGCTAGGGAGGATCCCGAGCAGGTTTGAATGATAACAAACAGCACAGTGAGATAGTGTGACGGTACAACAGTCGACTGGTTTCTGTTGGAGCAGAGCCATGCGATAAATTCTGCACACACTGCAACAGAGTGCTTTGTCTGGGTGTCTGGTGATTTGTAAAGGATGTAGATAAAATAAATCCGGTCATTAAAGTTTTTATATTGTTAGCTTTCAAACAATAGAGCAGCTAACAAAAAAATGAGGGCTATTTCATTTCATAAAAGACATTTGTAATTCATTAATTAGCCATTGCACAGGACACAAAAAGGTACATTATTTGCATTTAACAGATTCATTTTGCACATATCCTGTCATTTAATATGTGGGATTTTAAAACCTGCACTCAACAGTCAAAGGTAATCCCCAGTGCATCTGTATCTCCAACATCCACCTTATTGTAATGAATAAACACAAATTTGCAAGACACAAAAAATACAAAACTGCTTATGTTGCATGATTGTTGCCAGGAAAAACACAGGCTGCATATGCTGCAATGACAACAAAAGCTGCTGTTGCTCCAGTTTTCCTGCAGGGGTCATCAGTGTGTAACAAGATGCAATAAGACACTGCTTGCCATTGAAGAGCCCCTTAGTCATAATTCTAGGGGCCACTCAGGACGTGTCATGCTTGCTATACATGCAGTAATGTGTGTTAAACCCTAAAATGTATTTAAAGTGTGAAATAAGCTGAAGTCACATGAAGATCTGCTCCAATTTGTCACAATTTTGGGCTATTTTTCCCATTATCATCATCATCATTCATTAAAAAAGAGAAAGAATCACAGTATTGAATACTTAAAAACAAACACACAAACAACAACAACAAAAAACAAAAACAAACAAAAAAAACCCCACAAAAAAATCATATAATTTAATCTGCAGATCCTGGAACGGCTAATAAAAATTAAATAATGCATGTTTCAACACCTTCATTTAAAAGCGAGTATGTACTAGCACATGTTGCCCAGGAGGGTGAAGCATTGCTAAACATACTGCTCTGTAGACGAGGTAGGAGTCTCCCGTCACATGGCCAGATAAATATAGGCTACCAAGCTGGTGGGTGTAAATCAAACCTGACCAATATTGAACTCTTTGTTGTCATAAATTTTGTTCATTTCCCATTAGACCTCCTTAAATCTTCCACAATGAGCGTTACAACACAAAATAATCATGGTTATAATTCAAGACATCTGTCTAGAGTGTAAAGTTTAGTTTTGTGACCATATGTCTTTATTATATTCACAATAATACATCAGTTATAATTATTGGACTTCAGTAAAATCAGGCAAAGTGGTTGTAAAATATTAAAATAATTAATTATCTTACACTGACTAAATCAATTTTGTTGATTTAAGTGTTTCACACAGCATGTGTTGGAAATGTGTTCTTATAAAGACTGACCATTTAAATTGAACATACCTTATAAAAGGTTTATAATTTGTGGCGTTATTGATTGGTAATAAATAATTTATTCATGCTTTATAGATTAGCACTTAGCCATTAATAAGGAAAGGTTTGGGGTTGCCAGGTTGTGAAAACTTAGTTGGTTGGTGTTTATCCTCCTACAGCATAACTTCATTTTGTCTTTTTTTTTAGTTCATCAGCAAAGACTCGTCCATGTTTAATTTAACCTCTTCTGGAAAGAGATGAATATCATACAGAATAAAATCCATTGATTAACATTTACAACTTCAGACATGTTAAATTACTGATGTAGAAGAACATCATCACTAATGACTCAGAAACATTTATAACTGCAGACCTGTTGGCTGATTATAAGGTGAGAAATAGATTAAACTTTTCACCAACAGGCAACTTAAAAGTTATTTTTAAAAATGTTGTATCATTGATCTGTAAATAGACAAATATCAGTGCTTTGGTGCTTTGCACAAGATCACTTCAGCAGTGCTCAGGAGGTGAACGTGAACCTTTCCAGCTTCCAGTTCACACTCTGTCCTGACTGGAACATGTCGGACTTGAACCAGCAGAACCAACAGGGCAGAATATAATAAACCTGACAGTCTATGACAAGACAAATTGATTTAATTTTCTCTCTCTCAATCACTCTGACTCAAAGTATGGATGAACAGTCAAAATTTAATATTCATACAATGTTTGAATACTGCCTCCACACATTGTACACATTTGTTCCTAAGCAACAGATATAAGTGATGCTCTCCTGTATTACAGATTTTTTCTCACATCTGATATTTTGTAAGTTATTACAAGTGATATAAAGAACACTACTCTTTTTAATTCACCTTTGCTGACATTCTTATGAATAAATAAATAAATAAATAAATAAATAAATAATGAATATAGTTCATCTTCTCCCGGTTCAATTAAGTGCTACAGCTCACAAATATTGGAATCTTTTCTCATTAACTTAACATAAATATACTGTACAAGTTTTACTTATTCAAGTTGATTAAACTTAAAATTTCTCATATTTACTTTTGACTTGAAATGATGAGTTGAATAAATATACTGTACAGAGTTCAATCAAGTCATTAATTTTTATATTTTGAAGAAAACACATATAATAGAAACTTGCTGTGTGTCTCTAATACACTTCAAAACCACTTTGAACCATGTTGACAGTTAGTATTGAATTAGTTCATTAAAAGTTAATAAATTCTTTGAATGAAGTAAAGAAATGTTTGTCAGTGTGACTGACAGAGTTGCTGGTTGTTGTGTGTTTAAGCTTGCTGAACTGAATTAAGTTCATTTGACTAGAAAAGTTTATTTGTTTTGAATCATTACAAAATTATCTTGGCTCCTGTTTTCAAATTCGGTCAACCTAAAATTTTAAGGCAGCCTGGACACCATTTGTTTAAGTTAAAACATGTTGTTTATTTTTACAGTAAAGATCTATTCAGTTTCAATTAATCTAAATTAAGAACATGCAAAGCAAAACGGCTGCTTTTTATAGTTTGCTAGAGAAATGGGCGGGAACAGAACTAGTTCCTCCTCCTTCTCTTATGTCCAGGTGATCTGAACTGTGCACTTAGAGTCCATGTATGCAAACTATTACTTCTCTATGTTTCATGTACAAAACATGGCAGCCTAGAGCGTCACAGAATCCAAAATAACAATGGATCTTGTGCCTCTCTTGCAAAAAAAATCTCTGGAATTCCAATTTCTCAAAAATAGTTCTGTTGCTATATTTTGGTTTAATTTTATTCCGTCATTAGATAACAAATGATAATACACATAACATGTTAGCAAAATATGTACTATGGGATCACAGGAGCGTGTTTTATCATATAAAACATATCTAGATTTGTGAAATATGAAGCTACAAACACATTTACCGGCGTCTTTTTAGCGAACAGTATTGAATATTTTAAGTAATATTATGATGACATGCTCTCCTCCTGCACAGAGAATGAGCATTTTCCTTTCAAACTGGTTACCAGTGGTTACAGGTGGCCATATTGGGGTAGAGTCAGCAGCAGCACACAGCCTGTATGGGCAGGTGTGTTACCTGTGGCTCCCTCAGGAAGAAGCACTTCCTCCAGGAGGACTCTGCTCTGCTGCCACAGCCTCAGCTGACCGACACAGAAACAGAAACCACTGAGTCAGACGACGGAAAAGATCATGAAATAGTTTTCCTCGCTGCTCATCAATTCATTGCAATCCTGCCTTTTGTTTGGGAGCTTGAGCCCGCAGTCAGTCAGTCAGTCAGTCAGTGAGCCAGCCCGGCACGGAGGAGGGAAGTGCTTCTTGATAATAAAGAGGTGCGTCTTATTTCCATTCCAGTGATTGACTGCGCACGGCTGGCTTTCACCGCCTGTTCGGAGCTGGGGGCATTGACGCATTGTGGAGTCGACAGGGGGGAGCACTGCAACCCCGGCTTCGCTACACAACGGAGGCATCTATCGGCGAGAGCGCGATGGCCGTGGTGCAGCTCGACACGGAGGACCACCAACCGGAGAACGGCTTCGTGTCCCCCGAAACCACGTCCGCGGGGCTGCTGACACGCATCGACGGCTCCGTGCTGCCGTTTCTCGGGGGATTTGGGAAGTACCAGAAACAGCTGATCGTGCTGACATGGATCCCGGCGTTATTTATTGGATTCAGTCAATACTCTGATAATTTCCTCCTCGCCCAGCCGAACAACACATGTGTGCAGCCTTTGGCCAACCTGACTCATAACAATAACCACACTGCAGGTCATTCCTCGCTGCTGGACAGTCCAAAAAACAGCAGCGGCGGCCGGCCGGCTTATATTTATGCCAATGGAAGTTTCAGCAGCAGCGGCCACAATGACACGAACAACATGCAGTGTCGCTGCAATGAGTGGACGTTCGAGCTGCACACAGGACTTGTGCAGAATGTGGTTACCAAGGTAAGGATGGGCAGCCTTTCCATCATATTGTGTTGTGCATATGTGATACCCTCTCTGCTATAATCCTCTTAGGATCGATTTACCTCAGTGAGAGGGACAAATACCGGCACTTATCAACACGAGAAGATCACTTTAAAGCAGCAGCGCGCATACATTAATTTAAAATTGTGCACGAATCGTGTTCTGACAGCTTCTGGAGGGTGGTTGTGGTTTTGCCTCCATTATTGCATCAGAGGCGTGCATTTCTCCTCACTAACACTAGAGTCATTTTTATTCTGATCTAGAGATTGGCTCACATTGGACAAGAGCCCGACCGATATATCGGCCAATTGATATTATCGACCCGATACCGGTCTATCACAGCTATATCAGTCCATATTTTTAATCCAGTTTTAGAATATGTGTGAAGAACACACCTTCATGTGCATAAAATCTGAGTTCAAAAGGGTACTTTTTTTTATACAATCAGAACAGTGAAGATAACAGCATAGCTAACTAGCTGTCAGAGGATAAAACACAACATAAATTGAACCACTGCCACCAATCTTTGCATGTATCACACTATCATGAGACAGTGTTTTGAGAAGCAATACAGTATCACAAAGCATAAGATTGCATTACTCAAGTGTATCGATATATCGATATTTTCGTACACCCATTATTGGCATATATGTCGTCAGATGTGTGCCAGTATATTTATTTTTTTTACAGGACATAATGCATATTGTTTTGTTTTTTTAGCTTCATGAGCAACATTTTATGTCTATTTGATTATTTTTTAAATTCAAGTTTAAAAAACTAGCTCTAGCTCTGACTAGTCTGACAGGCATGAACTGATGAAGCTTCTTGGATAAGAAGCGAAACGTCTTCAGAAAAAGGCTTTTTGAACAAGTCCAGTTGCTTTCGATTTAATCTTGCTTTGGCTCAGCTGAGTGTTATTATCAGCCTGATACTGACCTATCACAGCTATAGAGGTGAAGTCATGCCCCTTGTTGTGGACCACAAGGGTAGTCAGTGGATGGTAGTCAATAAAGTGTGCCATTAATTACACAAATGATGTTTGTCAGTTAAATAATAATTTTATATGTCAACATTGTGAGGGTAATTAGAAAGGCTACACACCCAACACAACAGGTTTAAACACAACACAAAAAAGACCCACTGTCACGAATCTTTGCATGCATCACAAAATCATGATACAGTGTTTTTGAGAATCAATACGGTATCACAACACATAATACTGCATACTCAAGTGTATCAATATTTTCCAACGCCCTCAGAATACACTAGAGGTTTCACAATTATATCAGAAACCCTACTTGCACCGTTCGATACATGTCTGAAGAAAACAATGACGCTTCAAAGACGACACAGCGTAGCACACTGGTTGTTAGATCATGCTTGATACCATATAGACTGTATATATCTTTTTAAAGAAAAACATGAAAAGGTAAATGACAGTTGTCAGGGCATAACACCAATGATCTGTTGATCTTTACAACTAAAGACTCAATAGTAACAAAGGCATAGCTGTCAGTACTAAAAATATGTTTAAATCAAATCAAATCACGACCTTTAAATTTTTATCTATAGTTATTAATAATTAAAAATGACACAGAAAATGTATTGTTTCAATGGTCTGATGCATCGAAATAAAGTTTATCGTTAAGCTATAAAATACATATCTTTGTCACAAGTGTTTGATAACCACATTCGAGGGATTATTGCAAAAAATGTGTTTATATATCAGCTATATTCTATACGTTGTGTCCTTTATAAAGAATATCTGCTGATATTGATCAAAATTTTTTACTCCCTAATATCGGCCCATAAGATCCAGTATCGGTCGGGCTCTAGGTTGGACCCGGAAGTAGTAATATTGTATCTATAGGTGAGAGGCTGCATCTTACTGACAGTGACTCATCTTAGCAGCTGACACAAAGTGTGACCTGCCGCAGAGAGACACCACCATTGGCGCGTTTGGCAAAACTGCCAGGGCTGGTGGAATTTACCGGTTGTCCTAATGGACATAATAGACTTAGAGGCTTTGATTTGGAGCAAAGGTCATTAGTGCACTCTCTAGAATAATGCAACCCCATCCCTGGCCAAACACCACCCGCCCTACAACTGCCCTAAACAAACACACCAGTCAGATATTCTTCTTGCTTTCATTCTGAGGTGATGTCTTTACATCCTATCACCATGTCATTGTGATAGTTCTATCTGCACAGGCCAGGCTGATGAGAGAGGACAGGCTTACAGCCATCATAGTTATATGAGAAAATACTGATAAACTTGAGTATCATGATGTTATGTTTTGTGATACTGTATCGATTCTCAAAAACACTGTATTGTGCAGCGGTTACGATTCAATACATTGTGAAATATTGTGATAGTACTGTATAAGCAAGGTGATATATTGCTACTTTTTAAAAATCAAATTTTAGGAAAACTGTCGTAATATAAAGAATACACCAATACATGTATAAAGTCTGAGTTAAAAAAAAGTTTACTTTTTATGTAGTCAGAAC
The DNA here is from genome assembly GCA_027495735.1 of Lutjanus campechanus. Lineage (NCBI taxonomy): Eukaryota > Metazoa > Chordata > Actinopteri > Lutjaniformes > Lutjanidae > Lutjanus > Lutjanus campechanus. Next base: position 7,104 of record JAJHUR010107342.1, read on the forward strand.
AGTAAAGACAGATTACATTACTGTTACACAACACAAAATGAACTATTGCCATGAATCTATGTTGCATGTATCACAAAACAGTATTTTTGAGAATTGATGCACTATCACAACACATAGTATGTCAATACTCAAGTGCATTGATATTTTCATACACCCCTGATCATGATACATGTAAAGATTTGTCACAGTGGTTCGTTTTATGTTTTGTTTAAACCTGCTACTGCTCTGATTGCATAAAAAACATACTTTTAAACTCAGGTTTTATGCATATGGTGGTGTGTTCTTTATACTATGACACTTTTCCTAAAATTAGATTAAAATTAGCAATATGTCACCTTACCTATAGTATTGCAATATAATGAATTGTAACTCTTGTGTTGTGATGTGAAACGTATCATATCGCCAGATTCCAGCCCTCATAGGTGTAGATTTGATATTCGATATGGACCTAAAATAATATCATGATACTTTTATAATATCTCCAATGTATTTCTGCAATAATGGCATTAGAAGCATAAGTTCCTCCTCTTTGTGGAACTAACTCATCCACTGTGGAGCTGGTAGCAATGTTGTTTTCTCTTTCAGACAAACTGTCAATGAGTCATAATATTGCCATTATCACAATATGATTTTTTCTTTTTTATGAAAAGAAATGCTAATAATATATCGTGAACAGTACAATATGGCACGCCCCTGATGGAGGAGTCAAGTCACCCTCAATATTTAGAATACATGCATTTGTCTCTCTCAGTAAGCACTACTGAATGTAGCAGAGGGCTTTTATTTTGACATGCTGCTTGCCTGAGAGTCTTTCTGCATTATATTATTCCATTATATTTTAATTTGTCACCTGGCACATAAATTTTGCGTTTTATTTTACATAAATAAAGAATACATTGGTTAATGCAGAAAGGCACAAATTTGTGCATTAAAAAAAGCACCAAAATGAAGGAAATGAAGTGTTGGAGTGTCCCCTCCTCCCCTCCAATGCTGAAACAAAACCTACACCCTTAACAGCCCTAATCATAGTTGGCCTGCTAGCTGGAGGAGGGAGAGTTTTTATATCTCACTACGCCTATCAGCTCTTCTTCTATTGTGGATGCTGCATGCTTATATCCAGATATCAGGTTTTATTTTTGTGTGAGGAGAAACTCATAAAACATTGATCTACGCAGGCTTCTCTGGGTTAACTTGACATTAATATTGATGGGGTACTGACAGTAGGCAATGAGAGTGAACGGCATCCCCCATTGTTAGCAAATGACGCTCTCCATCCCCTAGCAGCAGAGAGAGTGCAGTTGCATTATGTTAGTTTAGTCTGCCTGACTTATTGATCCGTTATCTGACTGAGGTTTGTGCAAGTTAAAATCTATGGCCCTGACCATGGTTCTGAAATATCTGCCCTTCTATCCTGGATCTATAATATTCTCTTGACTATATAGATAGAGAACCAAACTGCAGTTGCTAGTCACAGGTGAATGAAACCAGCCTGGTTCATCCCCTATGTTAAAAATAAACAAATCACTAATGGGTAATGTGATTAAAGTTTCTGAGAAAAGACTCTTAGTGTGAAATTAGATCATCAGAGACAGAAAGACTCAATAATAGACATTAATTAATGTGTAGTTTTCCTCATAAGAAGTCTAAAATGTTGTCACACCCACTGATAACCCCACAATAAATTGCATTTTAATCTGCAGCATCTTCACCTCTGAAGAGTTTGGCATGCACGCTATAATCAAAAGGCTTATCAGGAAGAGTTAGATCTGAAGCCGGAGCTTTGAAGCTTCTCTGTGCTGTAGGAGGGGGTTGTGGCACCCTGAGCTTGTGTCCACTGTGGTGCCAACAGCCCATCTGCTTATCGCTGATAATGTCCCCATTTAAATAAAGCAAATAAAATGCAGCTGGGGCTTTTTTATTCAGTCATGATGGGCCGGGGGGGATAGTTTGAGTCTTGATTTCATTTACTGTCCGCAGGGTAATTTGGGGGGTGTGGTTGCATGATCTAAAGCCAGGCTGATATACTGTTGTTATGGATGGAGAGAGGCAAAATACTCTTAACCTGCAGCTGAATCTGAAGTCATATGTGCAGGGATTGAACTGGGTGGATACGTATTACTAAGAATCAAAAAATGTCTGTTCTCTCAAGAATAAGAGAAGTTTCTAATGTGAAAACACTGCTCATGCTGGCTCTGTAACCTGTAGATGCTAACATTTGTGTTGCCTTTACACGCATTGAGAGAATGTCATGTTGACACTACCACCACTGCGGATCGGTGACAGGGCCCAAGCAGTTGGTAAGAGCGTCTGTGGCTGTGTGCTCATCTTCCCCTGACCCATGCAGCCCACATTCTGACAAGGTCAAATTGAATCAGATGGCATGCAGACGAATCCCGAAATGGAGCCAAAAACTGTGGCACAATTGACCCTCTCCAACTTTGTCTGTTTTGACAACCGTTCCCTCACTCTTCCAACGACTCTTCTCTCCTCCACAGCACAGAGACTAGGATGTGACCAGAGTTGGAAGGGTAGCTTCAACAATGCATTCCAATACAGTTACTAAATCCTTGTTGAAGAATCCAAGTATCACAATATTAATGCAATGTTACTTGATTACCATACGTTACTTTTGGATTACCTCAAAACAGTATTTGGTGAAACTGTTGAGCCTAATAGAATATTTTATCTGTTGCTATGTTTACTGTTTGTGCAGCCATAGTGGGAATTCTGAGCATTTAAATATATCCTGTTAAGTATGCTATTCACACATAACACTCAAACTTTAAGTAAACCTACATAAACTTACTCCCACACACCATCCAGGTCAACAGCACAGCACAGTCCCCAAATAATTTTCAGCAATAGTAGTGACAGGTTAGCTAGCTAACTGGATTTCTTTGTAGTTACCGTTAGCACTTGGTTGTGTAGCTTGTGTTAGAAGTTGGTCTGTGTAGCTAATGTTAGCGGTTAGTCTGTGTAGCTAATGTTAGTGGTTAATCTGTGTAGCTAATGTTAGCGGTTGGTCTGTGTAGCTAATGTTAGAGGTTGGTCTGTGCAGCTAATGTTAGCAGTTGGTCTATGTAGCTAATGTTAGCGGTTGGTCTGTGTAGCCAACATTAGCTGATGGTCCGTATAGCTAAAGTTAGCAGTTAGTTGGTGTAACTAATATTAGCGGTTGTTCTGTGTAGCTAACATTAGCGGTTGGGCTGATTAGGTAACAACTTTCCTGTCGATGTTTCTTTAAATTAGATGTTGAGTTTTTGACTGATAACAGTATTTTCACAGCTGAAGGCAGAACTGTCACAGTGATGTCCTGCCTCATTTCTGATTTAAAGACTATTGAAAATTACATCTAGAGAAACATTTTTTTCACATGAAAATGATTTGACTATAAGATTAGCTATGGTTTCACTGGAGGTCAGAGTGATTTTTTTGAGAGAGTTGTAATGTGTGTGCAGTGCAAGTGGTAGTATATCGTTCTTCATATTAAAAGGTATTTTTAATTGTAATCCTGATAATAATCCCCGCTTTTACTATCTCTAACCTGATTATGTCTTATTTCTGTAGCTATTTGATTACAGTTACCTTTTTTTTGTATCCTAACTACATAATCTTGTTACATGAAATCCATTACTCACCCGGCCTAGATGTGACACTACAGCAGGAAGTGATGACTTGGCATTTCTCCCTGTGTTTGGATTGCATAGGCATAACTGCACATGACTGGGCTCAGCTATCTGTGACATTCGATCCCCTAAAAGGCAGAGCAGAGTGCCAACACTGAGGAAATGTGGTTGTGTCTCTGTCAAAATGTACCGACACATTCTAAGCCCATGCAGCATGATTCTGCTAACACTTCATAACACATGAGCAGAGCATGTAAATATATGTAGATGTAGTTTTCGCACGGGTTTTCTGCAGCACAGGAATACATTTCTGCTCACTCCTCCTCTTTCTCAGGGTCAGAAACGAAGGCTTTGATGGAGGCGGTTGTTGGAGGTTGAGGTGGTGGTGAAGGATCCAAAGTGGTTTAATGTGGAGACCCATCCTAATTGAGTCTAAGCTCTCCTCAGGGCCCGTCTTAATTGGACTGAGCCTTAGAAATGAGAATGTATCATTACTCAGAGACAGATAGAGTCTCTCTGCAACCTACCCTGCTCAGCTCCCATTCAGACAGGTCGCAGCTGCACATGCTGACCAAAATAGTGGCCTTGAATGCAGAGATTAACCTCTACATTGATCCCTGTGAGAGTTTGGTTCTTGTATTTTGAACACAGACCCTTACAGTGTTACATCTAAAACTGAATGTTGGATTCCCATTTTGGAAAACACCATAGAATGACATATAGATTGCATGGCTACAACACTATGACACCATCCTGCATTTAGGCTATTTTTAATTTAGACTAATGACTAATGTTTAGTCTATCAGGGGTTTTCAAAGTGCCTTGGTCCATGTCAACACTTTCACTTTCAATAGCCTACATTTAATGCACTACTCAGCTGCTGCATCATATGGTGACCCCACTAGCAAACATCTGGCAGGAATTACATTTTGCCATCAATGCTAGTTTTGTTAGCAAAAGCTAGAAATTGGCACTCATTCATCAAAACTTTGAGAATCCCAGGCCTTTATGAGGTCAGAAAATGGTCAGAAAAGTTGTTTTGTCCAACCAACAGTCTAATACCCAAAATAATAATGATAAATCTGAGGAAAGTAGCAAATCTTCAAGTTTTAAAAACGGGAAAAAGCTAGTGTTCTGCACTGTTGCTTGATAGTTGACTGACTCATTGATTGTGAAAAACTGGGCCCCTCTTAAATCCTGTCCCTTTTTGCTTTGTGCTCAAATGAAAGTTGAGCAAGATGTTAACTTTCTCCTTTCCTGTTTCCTCTGCTTACATACGCTACATGCAAGGCTCCTATACTTGTAAAGGAAACCAAATTTTGAAGATGGTGAAAAGATGTTGCTGGGGGGCCTGTAAAAGCAACAAATATTCACATCTTAAGTTAGCTAATGTTAGCAAAACACTAGCTAACTAGCTAATCTGTGACTGCGTTCTGAAATACATGTCACTTAGCGTGCTAAAACAGTATGTGAGATTTTTTAGTATCTCCAAACCTAGTAAGAAACCAACAGTGGACTCTATGCTGACATAAATGTCCCACAATGCAATGCAGTAGTGACGACAACAATATAACAGACAAAGGCAGATGGTGATCGAAGCAGCTCTGGCGTAACATCAGTAATTTAACTCAGGTTTCACTGTATTAGACGTAATAAATTTTTAAAATTTGTTCGTCGTTGGCATGGGTTAGCATGGTTACATGTGTCCAACCAACAAGGAGGCTCTTCTGAAATGACCTAATATATTCTGAGCAGTATGTCCAAAACAATACATACTACTGTTTTGTTTACACAAAAGTATGTTGAACATTAGTACACGTATTGGATATGTAGTGAATAGTATGTGATTTTGGACACACCGTATATCAGTCATTTAGCTAACTAGTTAGCTAGCATTTTGCTAACATTAGCTAAGTGTGACCCTACATGTCACTTTTACAGGAAAAGGAGAAAGTTGGCATCAAGTTTGCTCATCTGTTATTGGAACGCAGAGCAAAAAGGTCGATTAGTCAACCAACAGAAAAATAATCAGCAGCTGTCTTGACAATCGATTAATCATGAAAATACTTAAGCAAAAATGTCACAAATATTCTGTGTATCTCTGGGTTTTGGAAAAACATATTATTGACCCAACAATTGAGAGACATAGTAAGGTTATTGGGCAGTTGATTATGAACAGAATAATTAATTGCAGCCCTAGTTGAGTGACTAATTGTTCAGTTGTTTCAGTGCGACATCAGTATGGACATGGTACAGTTATTGAGTATGCCAGTGCTATTTTTTGCATTATCGTTCTCAGGATGTAGGTTAGCATATTGTATGTAAGTGATAAGGAAGATATGTTGTAGAAGCACGTTAGAGGGTACACCCAGCCTCAGTATCACTGTACTGGAGCTTGCACACCCATAGATCTGAAAGATGATACTGTAGTTGAACACCCATGCCGGCCTCTCTGTTCTGTGTCCCTTCATACTGTTTACCCAGCTGGTTGGCTCCTTCCACAGACCCCGGATGAGTGTGGGACACTTTGAAACAGCCTCAGCTGTCGAGAGGCAGTGAACCCGCTGAAGATACCCAGTCAGCACACAATGACAGCCACTCAAAAGACGCTCGTGTGAACAAAAGATAAAACTCTGTTGAGGCTCTATGTGTGCGCATGCTGCAGGCTTGTTTCTGATAAGTGCTGTTTTTGTGATAGGGAGGGGTGAACTCCTGACCCCTGACCCTCCTCGGCAGAGGTTTAAGTTTGTTTTTTAGGTTTGTGTGATGGAATTCCAGCTGTTGGTCGGTTGTCAATACATATCAGGACACTTCGGTGACAGATGTTGAGTTATGCGTCTTTACTATAAATAAAAAGAGGCAATGAATAATAGATTGATGGGAAAGGGTTTGTTGTTTCACCATCTGTCACTGTGAGTCATTGGAAAATATAACTGCCATCAGCCAACTTGTCAAATATGTTAAGTGTTTTCCATTTGATATGTAGCAGAGCTGCAACGATTAATCAATCATTAAATTAATCGTCAACCATTTTGATAATTGATTAATGGATTTGAGGAACTTTCTAAGAAAGAAAGTCAGAGATCTCTGGTCCCAGCTTCTTAAATGTGGATATTAGTTTCTTTACTTCTCTATCAGGGTTCAGTGTTAGAGCCTGGTTGGGCAAAGGAGGTCAGAAATTCACCTGCCCAAAGTCAACTTTTTCTTCTCCCTGTATGAAGTGTCTTATTTATTAGTGTTATTAAAAAAAACTAAAGTTAAAGGTATAATCTGCAACATTTTCCTAATTTTCCTTGCATGATCCCTTTCAATCATCACCTTTGATACTAGACACTTACTACACTAGAAGTGTGTGGTGTGTCTGTATCTGCCCTCTGCCTGTATTCCTTAATTTTTCTCATCAATTTGCTGAGCGTGGGATGTTTCACCACCCCAAAACATTGGTATTTGACACCTTGATGCATTTGTGAACAGCTTGGACAAATCCCACTGACTCTACCTTTAAGTATCATGTTTAATCTGGGGCTGCAATGTCTATAAAATGTCAGAAAATAGCAAAAAATGTTCATCTCTTTCTCAGTTGAAGGTGATGTCTGCAAATGTCTTGTTTCAAGTAAAAGTGATCACTCTGCGAGAATAACCCATTCAGTATGTACTCACCACTATGCCGATGTGATGATGGGTGAAGGTCTTCAGTTCACAAAGCAATCCTGGAGTTTTAGGAGAAACAGGGTAGCAGCCTCATCCAGTACAATGGCAGTGAATGGTGACCACGGATAAAACGTTAAAAATAGCACACAAAACAAACACAAAATGTCTCCATCCTGCTTGTGTGGTGTAATCCAAGTGTCCGCGAGCCGCGACATTAAAAATTAACCGCAAAAGACGCCATTTACGCCATGTTTTTAGCAGAAATATCAACTGTAGCATGTAACCGGTAGGATGTAAACATGACGTCGATCTTGCGAGACTTCCACATGTGCGTCCATTAAGATATATACGAAGTCTCGCGAAACTGGATGAGGCTGCTACCCTGTTTCTCCTAAAACTCCAGGATTGTTTTGTGAACTGAAGACCTTCACCCATCATCACATCGGCATAGTGGTGAGTACATACTGAGTGGCTTATTCTAACAAGGTGGAATATCACTTTAAGTTTAATATGATAATAAACAGAGAAACATGAAATTTCTCTATTTGAGAGGCTGACATTGCATTTTCTGCCATTTTGCATGAAAATTACTTTAATGATTAATCAAGTATCAAAATGGTTTAATAGTTTTAATTATTTTTTACACTTGCCCAGTTGGGAAAGTCAGTTGCCAGATTTATCAGCCCAACATGGCATTTTATTTTTCCCAGGCAAGTGGATAATCCAAACTGTTGAGTCCTGTCAGTAAACTGAATATCTTTGGGTTGTGGACAAATCAAGACAGGACACCACCTTGGGTTGGGGAATATTGATCAAGATTTTTCACTATTTTCTGAAATATTATGGACCAAACAACTTATCGATAAATTGCGAAAATAATCGACAGATTAATCGTCATTGAAAATGATTCTTAGTTGAAGCCCTAATGTGCAATGTAGTTTGGATCTGCAGTTGTGTGGCAGTTACTAGAAACATGGCCACACCTAGATAATACAAATATGCTCGCAAACCGTAAGTCCCTCAGGCTGCATCTCCAGTGTCAGATATCAGTGCATTGTTTCCTTCTTTCTTCTTTTACCACACACCTGCAATGGAAAGTGAGTCTGTGTCATATAGATTCATCTTTTTGCTCTCTCCCACCACATTATAGGATTCAGTGAGGCAGTGATGCTAAAACTTGCACTTGGAAGCAGAAAGAGTCTGATAACCACGGTGACGGTCTGTTGCTAGGCAGTAACTATGCAGCAGTCTCTCCATGTGTTTTCTGCCTTCTACCTCACCCCTGCTTTTAAGCATCTCTCTCTTTAGCCTGCTATCCTTTCCCCTACTTTTTCTTTATTCTGTGCATTTCTCATTTCTCACCACCTCTTTTAAAAGCTCTGTTTCTACATTGTATAATGTGTATTTCTCCCTCCTCTCGTGCCCCCCCCCCACACACACACTCTGTAGTTCAACGAGTGCAGAAATGTGCAGCTGTAGTTGAGAGCGTCTTCATCTGAGCTAATGAGGCTCGCTGGTGTATGCCGATCATTGGCGGCCAGTCATTTGAGAGAGGTCGGGAGACACCCCAGGGATTTTAACCGTTTCCCTTTTGGCCCCTCATTGTTCTGCATTTTTCTGTCAGCTAATAGATTTATGTGCGTCTAAACCCGACTCTATACACGACTTCTGTTCATTAGTCCCAAATGAGCAAGACAATAGCGAAGGAAGCAACTGACAGAAATAATAGGGGCATAGCAGACAAGCTGCGTGGATTTGACTCATGCTCAGTTTGCTGAGATTTCTTTGCTCTGCTGTAGCTGAAAGGCTGTCCATATTTTTCCCACTTGTGCTAATAGCAGTGTGGATATACCCATTAATGATGGTGTATGAGCTCAGTCAGAGTGTTGGCCTGGAGAAAAATGCTGGTTAATAATACATGTGAATTGATGCTTTTAAATAAAACACATTAAAGCAACTGGAAACCAAAATCCACAATGGTCTTCAAACTATGTAGTTTAGGGTCTTATATGCATATTAGGAAGCATCTTAAAGTATAAGAGATTAATGGATTTAATCCATATTTGAAATACTGTCATTTAAAGGGATAATTCAGATTATGTGATGTAGGGTTGTATGAGGTGTAGTCAGTGTATTACCTACAGTAGATGGTGGTCAACACTCCCAGTTTGTATAAGCAGAGAGGACCAGCACAGAAGCTAAGCAATGAACTGCTGAGGACAGGATCGAGGTCCACACACACAAAAAAAATGTATATACTATGTTTAGAATATTTAAACTGCTTTACTTTGCTGTTAGACAGCCTCTTCTGATGGGAGACCACCATTATAGAAGCCAAATATCAATCTCTTCAAAACGACCAAACTCCATAGGCAAAATCAGTGATTTTACCTCTCAGAACATTGGAGGTGCTTTTCTACCGCTGCCTTTATCTGATAGTTTGCTTTTGTTATTGTGACTTGTGTGAACTATTCTTTTAAAACACATAAATAACACAATATGTGTTCTGCAGGGTAAAATGACTGATTTCACCTATGGAGTTTGGTTGGTTTGGAGAAAATAATATTTGGCTTATACTGTATAATTGTGGTTTCCCATCACAAAAGGCTCTCTGACAGCAAGGTAAAGGGGGAACATATTCTCAAATATATCATACACTTAAACTGATAATGATTTTGGCTAAAATACCTTTTGCTGCTGACCTTGTCCGCTGCAGTTCATTGCTCAGCATCCATACCCATCTCTGCTCTGTCTAACTGGGGGTAAGCCAACTGGCAAGTACTGTAGGTAATACACTATCCCTTTAGGTTTTCGTAAACTTTCCTGATATTAGGTTTGAATTGGGCGTGGTCAAACATTTATTACAAAAAGTATCCAAGTAATTCCGCAAACCAATCATAAACATTCTAAAACAGTTGTCCCACCAAAATGAGTGCAACAAAACCTCTCTGCTTCTAATTAATCTGCCTCTTTTAGTCCGAGCCGACTCAACATTTAGGAATTTGAGCCATTGACGCCTTTGAGAAAACAGTAATTTTACCTTGCAGAACACGGGAGTTGCTGGTCTACCACAGCATTGATCCACAGCAAGTAACAATAGGGTCCGAAATAACATGCCAAAGTCACACAAAAACACAAACAAACTACAAACTAACGATTATTTTGATTGTTGATTAATCTCTCGAATATTTTCTCAGTTAATTGATTAGTTGTTTGCTCTATAAAATGTCAGAAAATGGTGAAAAATATTGATCATGGTTTCCCAAAGCCCAAAGTGATTTCCTCAAATATCTTGGCTTGTCCACAACCCAAATATATTAAGTTTACTGTCATAGAGGCATAACAAAACAGAAAATATTGCCATTGAAAAAGCTAAAATCGGAGGATTTTGACTTTTTAATAAAAAAATTTTTTTTAATCCAATATCACAATAGTTAGTGATTAATTTAATAGTTAACATCTAATGGATTAATTATTGCAGCTCTACTTTAATGATACTTTGGCTATCACAATGTACCATGCTCTGCCCATTTGGCCACACATTTCAACAGCACTCAGCACTTGTGCAACATTCCTGCGTCGTCTCTGGCATATGACTTGGGAATGCCCATATGTTGGTGTCTTACAGCGCTTGTCATCTGTCTGTGGTCACCCTCAGATGTGTGCTCTGCACAGTCACCAGACTGTCATCGAGCCGTACAGTGCCGGCCCCTGCATAATCGCCGACTCAGAGTTTAATTTCAGTGTACATTCCGGTTTGTCACAGTCCCGGGGGAGGGCAGCTTCAGTTCTGTTTAAACACCCTTGCTTGTGCAGAGATTGTGCAACAGGAACTTGTTTGCCTCCCTCTGTCTTTTACTCTGCTGACATCGATACTGAAACCATGAATGAGTGGCATGCCTGGATCATGTGATGACTGGTGGCTCTGGGTAATCCTGGAGCGTTCCATTCGGAACAGGTCACTATGGTAGAGGTTATGAGAGGTTAGAGCCCCTCAGAGAAAAATGTAAGAACAAACCACACTTTGTATTTCAAGATGAGATTGAACTGCTGCATGAAATTCATTTTTTTATTTGTGACATGGCGATATATGTTTTTCATGTTTTTCATATTTTTCATGGTGCTAAATTAAATGAAATTACATGTTTGGTTTATGGATTTATAGAGACACAGTTAAGGCCAGTGTTGATCAGCCTCCCCATACGCTATGCACCTGCTATAGCCACCACGCCCCTGTCTGCTCCTTCCTGCTGCTTGTGTCAGCACAGACAGCTGGGAGGCATATGGTGCCAAAAAACACTCCGAATATCCACCTCCTCTTCGAAATTCATCTTGTGTTCCTCTCAAAGATCCCAGTTGAACAGTTGATCCTGAGTAATCGCGTCAATGGTAGCTGAAGTTGCAGGTTCGGGTAGATTTCTTTGAGGTATCGAGTTTCCTCCTGCAAGCAGTTCACATGCATAAGAAGTGCACATACTCTGCTGGGCTTTACATTTGCTGCTGCACCTCTCTCTTTCTCTCAGGTCTATTTGTCACAACTTGTCGCGACTGTGGAGGAGGAAAAAATCAGGGCGTGCTTTATTCATGCAAAAGCAGACACACACTGCATTGTTTGCAGTCGAGGAATCCCTGTGCTGCTGGGGTTTCAGTCACGGAAGAAAATAAAGAGTGGCAGAGTGTACTCTTAATATTGTATACCGTTTCGACACACAGCAGCGGAGGCACAAATAAATAAGAAAATAAGAAATGTCAGCTTATGTACATCCAATGGGTTTTGACTCAGGAAATTATAGGCGTAAACGGAGATAATTTAATCCCTGATGTTGATATGCAGAAGACAACCTTCTGTCGGGCAAATACATGTAATGATACATGATTTACTCATGGAGGAAAACCCCAATGCATTTTGATGCTTACTTGCAGAATCACCATTTTCAGCACCATTACTAGTTACTCCATGAGAGAAATTCTAAAACATCAAGTCTGGTTAGAGATGTATTATTTTTGAAGGCTGCTGAGCCTGAAGACTAATAGCAATTACTTTACATTTTTTTAAAGGTGCTTGCAATATAGTCTATGTCAAATAAAGTTTGGAATAATAATTGAAGTTACAAGTCCCTAAAATGTCTGTCCTGGTTAATTTTGTGGCACCAAGTTAATGGTAACAGCAGATGCAGTTTATTCTGGGGGCAGCCAAACAAGCTATTATCATTTGCATAAAGAAGTCAGGCAATAATTGGCCCTTTTCCATTATCCTGTGAGCAACCGTGATCTGATTTTATGCTGCACATAGCATTATGTGAATTATTATAACTGTGGCTGCTCCTTTTTGATCCAGTGCCCCTGCAATATTATAAACTGATCATCAACAAAAAACGCCAACAACTGTTGTTTTTTTAGATGCATGGATGGACAATGGCAGTCAGTGCTAAGTTCACTCACAAAGACATTGCATTTGCTACTACTTCATAATAAAGGTCAACTTGTTTTTCAACCGGTATATTATTGTAATGTGAAGTTGCAGCAGAAGGAAATGTTTGGTTTGCAGTGACTAATACAGCCTTTTTTTTCCAGAAATGTTGCCACAGACATCCAATGTGTAATATACTAGATACTGCAAATATATAAATATTGCAATGTGTTCATCAGTAAGCCAGATTAGTACTTTGACAGAGGAAACAGTTATTGTTGGAGCTCTATCATGTCAATGTTCACGTCAGACAAAATACCAGGAAGTCCTTCTGTTACACAGTGCACCCTTCTCACATTTCAGTGTGATGTGTTTTGAGCACTAATAATGCCTCATACATTAGACAGTCACTGACCTAGTGAAGAGTGAGAGTCAGTAGATACAAATATCTCATCCTCCAAAATTATATTCATCTTTCACTTTCACATTTTTACCCATCATACACTTCCCTAAACTCATGCCTTTGTTTATTTGTCTCTACAGTGGAGTCTGGTGTGTGACTCAGCATGGAAAGTCCACATTGCAAAGTTTTCTCTGTTGGTGGGATCCATCTTTGGATACTTGGTGTTTGGAATCCTTGCTGACTGGTAAGATTTTCGACAACAAAAGTTCTTGCACAACATAATGTCTCAAATCAAAGCCAAATTTTTTTCACAGCGCATATAGTCAAAGGTGAATTTTTTTTACCTTGTTCCGTAGGTTTGGCCGCCACCCGGTGCTGATCATTTCGGTGCTGTTCATGCTGGTGTTTGGTCTGACTGTGGCCTTCTCTGTAAACGTCCCCATGTTCAGCACCCTGCGCTTCTTTGAGGGCTTCTGCCTGGCAGGGATCACTCTTTCTCTCTACGTCCTCAGTAAGTCTCTCGGCTAAAAGCCCCTCTGTTATTGTTGCTATGCGTGTCATGCTTTCCGTTGTAGCCATTTACCACTCAAAATGTATAGCAATTTTGGAAGCAATGGTTGTTAGATTTTGCACAGAAGTATACGAAACAAGGACTCACATTTCTAGCCAGCAACTGTCAAATTGTATTGCCTGAAATGACACTTTGGCTAGCACATTTTACCTGTAGCTAGCTAGCTGGTGGTCATTTGACAACTCCAACTGACTTGTTACTAAATGGCTCGTTTCAAATGAACACCCTGCAAAAGTCTTCAATGTGCATACAATGTCTTTCTAATATGATAGCTGTCTGAGGATAAAGCCTAGACGTCCCAGGCAAAATTCAGTATTTTACAAGAGAAAAGGCTATGACAAGAAGCACTAATCAGTATATTTGGCTAGATTAACTGAATCTCTGCACTGTGAAGTATTGTTTCTCTCCTGCATCCCTGTTTGTACTTTCAGGTATCAGCTTTGTTTTACAGTTTCATATTTGCTTTCAGCTGTAATTGGATATGTCATGCTGTGCTGGCGTGCTGAGTCAGACTGAGTCAAGCCACGCCAGCACATGTCTATGGAAAAGTCCTACATTAGCTTGGCATGCTAACATTTTCAGCTCAACTTAGAGCAAACAAACGGGCTGGCTAATCCATTCAGTTTTCGTCTTTTGTTTTTGGTTTTGGAACGGTTTAAAATGTTCCTCTGAGGGGTTTGGCAAACGATCAGTTGACACGTGAATACTTTTCTGTATTGACTGTGAACACTGAATATTTTCCCTAATACTTGGCACTTCAAGAAGCAGAGACATATTTCGCTTGAGGCTTGAGGCAGAAGTGCTGACAAGGAATGGCACCACAGTAATGCAGCAGCATACTCTGAAATGCAGCCCTATTCCATGGTAACCTGACGTCTTACCTGTTGGACAAACTGGTTTGTTGGGGACTTGGCTCCCTGTCTAGAAAGTAGGAGCAGCTCTTGTTGCGCTGCAGGTTGGTAAGAGCAGTTGCCCTTGTTTGGGCTGAGTAAATATTTAAACTTTACGCCAACAGTATAAAAAAAAAATCTTCAAAATCTCATACATATTACTTGAAAATACAGTCATTTAAAAAAAAAATTAAGTGTGTGGCCTGCTAAAAGACAAAATAGCCATTTAAACTAATGTCATGTACGTACATTTTTGTCATGCTTTTGAAGTACTGTAGCTTTTTGCTTTATTAATTTGCCCACACCTGCCACTCTTATTCCTTTGTATCCTCCCACTGATGCTGTTTTCATTACAACCAGACACACCTAATCAAAAGGCTATTCTACTTCAGTTCTCATCTTGAGCTGAGGGTAGCATCCTGCTAAAAGAAGAGTAATTGTGTTGCTGTGACCTCCTAACATTTATTAAACCGAATGCCATTGTCGGGATAAATTCTCATTACAGAACAACTGCCAGCCTCCTTACCCTTGAAGTGAACTCTTTAATTTTCATTTAGGGGAACTACCACGTGTCTTTTCCTGAGATTTTAATCCTCGTTACTGTTAATCAATAATGTGATAACGGCAGAGGGGGATGGGGGGGGGGGCACAGACTGTAATGTTCTCGGAGATGAATCCTCTCTGTTGATATGACCTTCTCTCTGCACAGTAAAGGTTTTAGATAATTAATTCTATGGGAAAGTTTGTAAAGAATGGGAAGGAGGTGTCTTTTTGATGGTGTCCGAATAATTGCCCATGCAGCAGATGCACATTCTGGTCTAAGCGATGGATCCTTAAAAGCCTGTTTGGCTGCAGAAATTGACCAGTGCAGGGGAAGGTTTGCAAAATTGGAGGGAAGGGAAGACGAGAGGGAGGGAACGGAGCAAGGGCGAGTTGATGAAGGAACGGGCCCTCGGTGTCCTTGTCATTCTAATTTACTCCACACTGTATACCTTGAAAAGCTTCGCCGCGCTCCCAAAATAGAAAGAACCGTTTAGTCTGAACCCAGGACAAAGGAAAGAGGGTGGGACAGAAAGAGGCAAAGGGGCGGGGTTAAACTGTACAGTGCGCTGTCGTATCAAATTTAAACGAACTTGACATCTGCAGCCATTGTTTTCACATTAGCCTACAGTTTATGGTTCAGTAAATCAATGGTTCTCAATTTGGTGCAACTCAATAGGATGCATTTTGGTTGCATGACAGCTTTGTTGAGTTAATATTTCTCCACATCTCTACGATACAAGCTTATATAAAATGATACAAGCTTATATGAAATCTAGTATTCAGTCTGTAAACTTGGTCTGAGACTAAAAGAATCAAATGAAAGAAATAAGATGAAGGCGGGGTCAGACTACAGTAGTTTTGGGCAAATTTGTTTCTGCTTCACCCTCCCAACAACTGGAGGAGAAATCTTTTCTGGGACTTGGTTACTGTGGCTGGATATCATTTTGTTTTCTCCAATACCGGTGTTAAAATATGATTATATTATCATCATTATCATCATATTTGTTGAACTGAAAAAAAAAGGCTCCTGACATCATCATCATCAGTGCTGTCATCAGACATGTTGTATCAAGTGTTTTATATCTCGATTCTCCATTTTCGGGGAATAGTAAAAGTCAAGTCAAATTTTATTTTTTATAGCCCAATCAAAACTTGCGATTTGCCCCAGGGAGCTTTGCAATCTGGATAGTGTGCGACACCCTGTGCCCCCTAGAACCATGATTGGGTAATAAAAAAAACTCCCCCACAAAAAAAACCTTTTTAAGAACATCATGTAGTGTGTGACATATTATTATTTTCAGATCCCGTAGTGTGTACTCTTTGAGATTAGCGAGTAGGGAATGTGTGAAGTTTCTCCTGATGTGCATGATGCAACCCGATTTCAAAATCGGTCGGGGTTTCTCAACTCCTGTTGTCTGAGCCCGGCTCAAGAAAAAAATAATGGGCTGGTTGAATTAGTAAGTTATAAATAGGTATACTGCAAAATTGTACAAGTCAGACTTGATACTGCTGCTCTTAGTTTTGTGTGTCTGTCTTGTTTTATCTTGACTCATACAAATATGTGTAAGTTTAACGGGTTAACCGTTAAAAGATAAGATTCACCTGCCATCTGCTCTGCATAGTGCTGCAGTGAACAGTGCAACTTGCTGATATATGGATGAAGAATTAGAGAGACATTTGAAAGCATAAATCATCTGCCTCTTTAACAGCTGAACACCAGAGCAGAGCAGCTCGGCAGTGTTTGACCTTTATGACTGATAAAAAGGAAACAATATTTGGATGTATCTGGTGGTTTCATCAGAAGCGGATAACGTAATATAGCAGGATTGCATTCCAAATAAACTACATTTGTGTCTAGAGAGCCCAATTATTGTAAGTCAGAGCAAAGATTGATGTTTTTTTCCCTTTCCTCCTTACTTTCTTCTCATTATTCTTTATTCTTTCTGTGGTTTTAGGCCTAACTTTGTTATTTTTCTGCTTCCTTCCTCAGTCTGTCTTCCCTGCTTCCATCTTTTGTGCCATTCTCTATCCCACTTTTAGATTCTTTGCAGACTTTATTGTAAAACCACAATACAATGATTGCAAAGTAAATCAAGTGGTCACGAACAATCTGTTGTAATTTTATAGGTGCTCTTTGCTTCACTCAGCCGTCTTATGAAAGGTTACTGCAACACCTTACCCTCTGCAATCATACTCAAGTACCTGTGCGGTTGAGCAATGGATTAGAGGGTGAGAAGTTTCCAAGAATATCTAAAATATTAGGTTTAAAGACTCTGTAGCTTTATGGGAAAGTAACTCTAGAGGTGGTAACCTTGTATGCCCTGACACATGAAAGCCCGGCATTGAGCAGGGCTGTGGAGTCTGGTGGTATAGCTCATGTTGATCCATTTGCATCAACAGCAAACACATGTTTGTATGTTTCCTTGCTTCAGACCGAAGCAGATTATAATTCCGATTACAGGTTCCTCATTTAGTAATCATAAAACAAACAGTCAGCCACAGAAACTATCATCTAATCAGTCAAATATATTTCCTCCTTGCAGTTGTTGTGGGGTTTTTTCATTTCAGTCGGGCACTTAATCTTGAAATGATAATCAAACTAATTTCCCCACAAATGTTTTTTGACTCGTCAACCGTGTCCTCATGATTCTTTTGAAATTACAGCTCTGTCTATGAACAGCTTGTTGTAGTAGTATGAATATAGTAGAGTCAACATGAGCAGGGCTGAGCTGCACAGATGTTTGTTTGTGCTTTGCATATTTGTATAGGTTTTGTGTTGCTATACCGCCGCCCTTATTTGTGATCATGTGTGGCCTCCGTCACATGCTATTTACCCAGCAGCCACTCTGTATTGACAAAACTCCACAAGAGCTGCTCCAAGAGAAGCGGCACAATCGTTCAATAACACATTACTGCAGAGAATCAATCGTTTTTATTTCAAGACATTCTGTTTAGGGTATTTATTGCATTCTTGTGAAAGTTGGCTACATAAGCTGATATTCCTTATAGTCCGGATACTGTGTCAGTCATATGACGTGTCTGCATGTAACGTTATGAACCACATGACCCTCCTTTGTGGCTTTCTTTGTTTGACTCTGCTTACAAAGGAAAGTCAGAGCCAAATCCCAGCTTCGGCTGTGTTTGCACTGGAGACTTCACACTAATCCTCCCTTTCCCATCAATCCATGTGCAATTAAGTCTTAGTTCATGGATCTTGAAGGCTGGGCACCATAGCATGCCATAGTTCTAATCTAGAAAACAGCTATATGATAATTGCAATCTGTTTGACAGATAGTTTCTCACACCCTTGTGAATACAGTAATGCAGTAATTAGGAAACAGCACCCCCCCTGACTCCTCTACCTCAGAGACTATGCTTTACATGCTCAAAATATCTGTAATAGTTTTTGCCCTAAAAAAAAAGATCCTACTAAGCTGTTTACATGGCTACTGAAAATAAATATTCCACTGATATTCGCTGATATTCTTTGATTATGGTAAAGTGGAACGGCTGTAGCTGCTTGAGCCATTTTGCTTCTTTGCATTTTAAACTGTATTTATTAAAAGTTTTCCACTGGTGAAGGACTTGTTTGACCTACATACGTCTCTACTCCAGTCTCACAAACATTTGGCCAGTTGGTTTGTTCACGTTGCTCAAAGTTGACCGTAAGCAGGCGAGAGAACATGTGTCGCTAAGTTTAGTAAAACCAAAGAAAACCAGATTTTGAAGATGGTTGAAATGTTTCTGGGGGACCTGTAAAAGTGTATACAGCAAAACATTAGCTAGTTATCTAGTGTTTTGCTCACATGATCTAAATTAAGATGTGACTATAAGTTGTTTTAAGACCCCCAGCAACATTTTTTTTATCCATCTTCAATTTTTTTTTCTTTTAATGTAGACGAGCCTAGCACATCTTTATCTAAGTAGAGGAAATGGGAAAGGAGAAAGTGGAGGTTCCACCGGGAACCAAGCTTGCTCAGCTGTTATTGAACAAAAAGGAGCGGTCCTGAGGAAGGGTCAGTTGAGCTGCATATTCTGAATGGACTGTATACATATCAAAAGAATGCCTCCTGACTAATATCGTACTTGTCCTAATCAGAAAATACTACATTCAGAATAAGGCCTAATTCAGATTATCTAAACGGGATATGCTGTTTACACAACCTGTGTCAAATTTAGAATATTATTGTATTCTGAATTACAGTGGAAGATTAGCGTGCATGTAAACGTAGTCATTGTGGAGAAGGCAGCGGTCAGGAAACCCACTGAGTTTCCAGTATACGGGTGAGCCTCTTTTAAGAGTGTAGAGCAATTTGCGCACAGCTACAATCCGTTCCGCCAGAATGGCCTGTCAAAGTTAGCCCCACTGCTGGGCCCAACATGGCTGATATGATGTGACACTTATACGCTAACTGCCACAGAGAGACAGAAACAGCGGGAAAAGAGAATTGGTGGTGGTATGGTCTCAGACAAAAGGAGAGAATGGGGACTAGCAACTAATATGAATAGAAAAAAAAGTGGACTAAAAGGACTGAGAGGGATGTTGAAACTGTACAGGGGATACAGAAAACAAGATTTTTCACCTCTGATTCTGGACAGTGCTAGACTAAGAGGCAGTGTGACACAGTTACACTATTACAGCAAGTGACACAGTGAGGTGTTTCTGTATGTTAACATTCAGCCCTTTCATGTATAAACTAGGCTAATGCATCTTTCTACTACATTGATTTACTGTATGTTGGCCCCAAAGTAAAACAGCAGAATAGCAAAGCCGATAGCTATAGAAAGTCATCTGATGCAGCGCTGCTATTTATACCCCAGTGCTCCATCCAGTGTGTGCTAGCCTTTTTAGCATCACAACACCAGGCAGCAGGACAGGCAAGGCTCATAGTGCCTATAGCTCAGCATCATTGTGCTGCTCACTATTGCGTTTTTACAGTAAACATGCCCCCCCCCCCCAACTCCATCCCACCCCCGACACTCACCTACTACCCCCTCACACACAAACACACACTGTGCTTCAGCTTGCTGAGTCATGCTAACTGGCTGTGCCGGGTGTTTGTGTGAGAATTTTGTGATCAGCTTGAGACGAGGTGATTGTGTTCTGGGGCAGTGGGCCAGAGCTCGCTTTTTGTTTACGCAGCTTATACCGTCCATTGACATCAGCCATTTGGGGCTAAAATCTTTTTGAAGACATAAATTGCTTTTTTTCCCTTGAAATGTTTATTTATGCCAGCCATCAGTTCAGCAGTATTATTACAGTGACATAAAGTACACATATTTCGTTGCACAAACAAAGACAAATTTTTCACCCCCAATTAAACCATGATTTAACTTTAAATTATGTTGCACCAAACTTTTAAACTAACTTAAAATTAGTCTGTGTTTAGGTTTTTAAACTAAAAACGTATGTGTCTCTTTTTCACTCCAGCTGATAATTTGGTCAACAAATTCTTCTCAAAGGAGAAGTCAGATCTTCTCTGCTGAGCCATCAAGAGTAGCCTAACTAGGCTTGCTAACTTTTCAGCTAGCCAGCAAACAATATAATGTTTAGTTAGCTTTTAGGTCGCTAGCAAGCAAATTTGTACTTGTTAATTAGCTAGCACACAATGCAACATTTTTAAAAACTTTTTACCTAGCTAGCAAACAGTATAACTTTTAGTAAACTTTATAGTTGGCTAGCAAACATGTTAAGACAAACAGGTCTTGACAGCACTCAAATTCATTTGTTATTTATTTTAATTTTGGTGGCAAGCATTTCCATTTTGATTAATTTCAGTTTACATCACTAAACTTGGATTTACTAAACTGAGATTAGTTTTTAAGTGTGCAACAGAACTTAAATCTGGATTCACTCATTTTTTAAATCTAAACTCTAAAATTTTTTTGCTAAACTCTTATTAGAACTTACCTCAGATCAAATTAATCTTTGTTGGTGCAACCCAGTGTATAACTTGGTGAAAGAATTTCCTGAAAGCGACTATTCAGTGTTTTTAAGAGGCAGGATGTCTGTCTGTATAATTGCCTCACAGCAAAGAGCAAATGCCTCTACACTCATCTCAAGGGGAGTTCTTGCTCCTTTCCATGTCTGAATCAGAGGTGGCAAGCCTATACATGTCCTGGGTGTGTGGGAGAGGAGCCGTGTAGAGAAGAGAGCTACAGTAGACGTCCAGAGGGAAAGAGAAACAGATTCAGACAGAGCACAGACAGGCCGCATGATTCTGTCATAGTCTCGGGCTGGGCATCATAAAGATCTTTGTGACTTCTCTGTCAGTAACCTTTGACATACATGCTCATGACTGCTCTGCATGTGCTGATGCAGGCTAATGGAGGATGTCTTGGGAGAAACGCTAATGGTCAGCTCAAATGATTGCCACTTCCTTAATTTTGATAAGGGATGGTGTATTCTTTTAAGGGTTGATTCCCTTTTTCTTTACGTTTACAAATCCATGATCTGAGATCTGAGATGCTTCTTAAAGTGGCTACAAGGCATTTATATTTTGTTGATTTTGGAGGCCCCCGTGGACAAAAGCACCAGTGTTTCCACCACTATCCACAAGATACAACCTCAAAAGTAAAATTGTCTATAGTCCCCTGCTTCTTTTTAAGTGGCTGACGCACTACTCGCTGTACCTTTGCCTGGGAAAATGTAAACGTGGTCTCTTCCAGTCTGCATGACGTAAATCATTTCATCCGATTTCAAGGAGAATCTGATCCGGTGGTTGGCATTGAAAATAGCTAGACAGAAATCAATCCAATCAATCTTCTCGCATCAGTATTGATACGGCTTCATAACCAGATAAAAACCTGTTGTTGTACGTTTAAATGTGGCATGGGATATTTCCCATTATCTTATGTTTTGCTCTTCCTGTAACAAAGTTTTTCTCCAGATTTGGTTTCCATTACATCAGTCTGTCATGGATTGATAATGTCAAATTGAAATGGCATAGTCATAGAATACATTTTCAGCTACAGAAAACCTGAAAATCATGTTAAGATTTATTACTACGTGTGCCAAGCATATAATGTTAAAAATATCAATAAAACCTCCATAGTTTGGTCAAGATTTAATAAATGATTTCCAAATGATTTGTGGTCGCAAAAGGCCTGGATTTTGTTTAGTTTTTAGTAATTCGAGTTGCTGCTTATGGAAAAGTATCACTCCTGGGATAGAATTTGGAATAAAAGGAAATGGACAAACCTGTACAAAAATACAAAATGTATCACACTTATGTCTGGTCCATGAATGTTACATTACCCTGCTTTACAAAGTGTCATTTCTGCGGAGAAAAAAAAAAACTTGTCTTGTATTCCTGTAATATTGCTGCCGACGCCCACTCAGACTGTATTGATTGTGTGGGTAGTGTTTGCTGTCACTCCTTTTGTACATAGCAGACAAATATTGTAGTGATCAAGTACACACACGAATACAGAGGGAAGGGAATTACATATGATGATACGTGGCATTATAACACCAACGGTTTGTAGTAAAGGGTTTGTGAAGGGTGTTACAAGTTATAATTTGACTGCCCTTAGAGTGAGTGTGTGTTAGTTATTACCTCAGTTCAGTGAGAACACTGTCCTAAAGGTTGTAACCATTTATTGCAACAAGAATAAGCACAGCAGTGAGGTAGATCTGCTCTTGCTCACGTGATGCTTCAGAACAAATCTGATCAAGACTGATACAGACTGTCCCTGGACTTACAATCACTACAGAACAGCCTGAGATACACAACACATGACCAAAAATGAAACTGTTTGCTATATCTTGCACGTTTTGTCCTGAGGATCTGACAGCAAACTGGGCAGAGACATATTGCACAGCTGGCTCTATGCAAACAATAAAACACGGACTCATATAGCCTACAGTACATCATGTTTCAACATGCAACTAATGAACCAGTTAGCTTCTCAAAACACATGCCTGCATACAAACTGTAAAAGTGCACAGGCTTTTAAATCGCACGGACTCATCCAGCCTTTGTTCCCTCTAGTTTACTATTATGTAATACAGGAGAGGTTTTTTCAAAACGTATGTCGGACAGCCGGCTCCTCTGATGAGACTTCCGAGGCTTAAGAGTCTCTCCACAGGTGCAGCAGTCTGGGTGGTGTCAGAGTAACTACATAACTGATTGCTTGAAGTGCAAAACTAACAGCTCACAGTGCTCATTACAACAAGAAAGGAGGCGCTCTGAGTATTCCCAACACTGGTCATATATGGCAGTTTATGAGGCGTGTGGCTATAACTGTGCCGTGCTCAGCAAGTTTTTTTTTACTTCCTGTTCTTTAGAATGTGTCTCAGTGAAAATGATTGAAAATGCACAGCACAATAAGGGGATTTGAGAGTGTTGACCTTTAAAAAAAAAAAAAGGAATCATATTCAACATGCAAAACCAAAACTGAACGGTTTAGCAATGTGACAACATCCTGATGTCTGATTTGTCCTCCATGAGATTTTATGTAGTCATGGTTGACCAGCTGTTTGTGCGTCTGTTTCCTTCGTTATGACAGTGGAGTAATGCTCCTCTGTTCAGGCAGGATGACCTGTGATGTATGCTTCCTGCTGCAGTGCTGTGCTGTGTTTTGTCAGGTTAGCCAGGCCAGGTCAAGCCCGGCCAGTCTTGTCCTCATCACTGTTCCTGTGTTCCTCTGTAATGAGGTCCTTTCTCTCTGTGGTGCCCTCTTCAAACCGCAGGCATTAATCTCTCCGCACACAGATGAGGCACAGGGGGCAGCACAGAAAGATGGAAGCTCTGTGTGTGTGTTTATCTGTGTAAATGGCTTCCTTTGTGTCAATGACAGATTCCCGTTTGTTGGTACAGTCCGACAGGCAGCACGCATTGTTTGCTCGGCTCCTCTCCTTACCTGTCTAGCTCCGTGTGTTTAATCTGTTTGTGTGTGGGCCATCGACGGATATCGCTCAGTCTGGCGTGATCCGAGCGGTGCACGCCAGATCTGGCGTCTGAAGAGAGAAGCTTTTTATTTCCCATCATATGGCGATGCCTCCCTGAGGACAGTAGCCAGGTCTGCCTCACACCACTGCAGAGATATTGTGCTGCCAGCAGACTGAACCTATTGAACTAATACTACTTTTTTATTCATTCTGTATGTTGCGAATGGTCTGGAAAGGATGATGAAGTACACAGAGAGGCAGGGTGCGACACAAACTGCGGACTCTGTGCAGAGAGCAAATGCTTTTCAGACCAAGAAAGGTATTTTCCATGATACACAGGTTGACCCGTCCTCATCCTTCCTCACAATCCGCTCTAGCCGTCTCCTGATAAATGGGTTAAGGTGCAGTCTCAGTTTTTTCCCTCTAAGCAGGGTTAAAGTTCCCTTTTGTGCAGAGTTTGCAATTGTGGTTGCTAAGCAGACTTCCTCCCCCGAAACAATAGGTTACATGTACAGTAGAATATCTTACATTTGTTTTTATTGTGTATCTTTACTTTAGGAGATCACTTCTCTGTTTAAAAGCAAGACTGGATGACCTGATGGTGATGTTCTAATTGGCCCAGAGAGGGACTAGTTTTTAACCCTTGTTGTTTGTGAGACACATTGCATGATGACATAATCTCAAGCTATCTCACACCACAAATTCCTGAGTGAAGTCCAGAGATTGGTAAAGTCAGTGTGTTGGTGACCTTTGCACTGTCTTTTGATGAGTGTGAAAAGAAATGAACCAGTGACCTGTTGAATTAACCAGCTTAAATCTACTGCAAGGAGTTTTTAAATGGCTATTTAACGGTTTCAATTTAATACTGATGCCTCCATATAACCTATATATGCAAATGAGACCATCCACAACAAGTCAGTGTTTACGTTTTCCCAGGTGAAGTTACAGCGGGTTGTGCATTAGTGAGTTTTTTTTCGATAATTCAATTTTTCACATTATATCTTGAGGTTTTTACAGTGGAAACACACTTGAGTTACCACAGTTACACATTCTTTACTTGACAGCATTATATCTGAAATCACATACTACGCACTACATACCCAAAATATGTGCTACGTTTTACATATTTTTGTAGAAATAAACAGTTGTACGTATCTTTTTGGAGGCACTGCTCAGCGCTTATCACATAACTTCCTGTGGACTCCCTGAAACAGGGGTGGTGCCTCATGTCCTGCATCACACAGAGTGTTGTGTGACTGATGTGCGTTCTTGTCAGCTCGCTTTGGGTCGTCTCATCACTTTCTGGATAAACTAGCAAAACCGTAACCTAAAATGTTGTGTATGAACCTTATCTTTGCCGTAATCCCAAGATCGAACATAGAGGAGAGCTCACGCCTCACTGTAACTTCAATCAGAGATGATTTTTTTATTTATTTAATTTATTAAGATACATTTAGATTTTGTCCTCTTGTACTGATGGCACATCTGCAACAGCGACAAACATTAGAATTCCCTGCTGATTCTCAAATGACTTATTAACTGACTGTTGATGGATTCTCAAATTGACCATCATAACATTATTACTGGAAAATCTAACAAAGTCTGCAGGGGAGAGGTAAATACAGAGGTGGGTAAACTCATTGATTGATGCAGAAAGGATGAAAGGGGACATCATATAGCTAACATAAATGTATAAAACAGAGTTATATTAACATTTGACTAGCTAGCTACAAATGTGCTAATGCTAACATGAAATCCATACTCTCTAATAAGTTGCACATTGCTCATAGTGTCCAATGGTCTCTTCAATCACCATAAATTCAGCCACTGTCTTGTGTTCCACTTGAGAGACTGCTCTGGGTACCTTCAAATTTTCTGTGTAAAATGGTCGCTAAGGACGTTCTAACACCACGGGCTGACAGGCTGACATTTATACACCAATTTTTACACCCAGCTCTAAGAGGAACTCAGTCTATTGCATTTGTGTCAGAGTGTAATCTGTGTACCAGTCACTGTCACTCTGTTCCCCTTTGGTTTGTCCCAGAGATGGCACAAAACCAATGGCTTGGTTTTGTGCTGACCTTTCTGTGTGTGGGAGGACAGGGGGTCGGATTGGTGGAGTAACAGGGTAGTTAGGACATACAAACACTCTTGCACACAGAAAAACACTCTCTTGGTGGTGTTTTACTTATGTTTGATCGGTCAGCACACATGGATCAAAGAAAGTGCCTGTGGCCAGCTGGGGCTTCTTGGCATTCTTTGCTGATCCAGATAAGGAGCTAATCAATGACTATGACCTTATTCTTAGTCAATAGCCCCTTTTCAGTGCTTGGAATAAGGGAGGACACCTCAGGATATTTGTGTGCTAACACAGTCACCCTACATATATAAACAAGGCTGAGAGGGAAAAATACTTAGGGATCTCCCTTTGGAGCATTCTTTGGAAGTTAATTGTAAATAAACCACAGTTTGTTCTTGGCCACATATACCCAGAATCTCAATGATCTGCTATCAGATGGATCTTTTCACTGCACCAACTCCAAAATCAACTGTTATGACCGGACCACTTTAGACAACTCTGCAGCCTCTTTTACAAGAATCCTGCTAACAACAGGCTTTTGTCCTCAGTTTGGAAAAGGTACAAACATTCATCAGTATTCATTCCCAAAAGTCAAAAGACTCTGCAGTAGTGGACACGCAGAGTCGTCGTGCTAACTTTCACCACTGTTCCCAAAAAAAAAACAATGTAGAGAAAATTAAATAAATGAATTAAAAATTCTACCGCACATTCTGCCTATTTTTAGAGGGTTAGCAGCATTTTAAAAACTTGCATGCATGTGCTGATTTTGGTGTAAAAACAGTGTACCTGTGCCTTTTAATTGACCTGACAAAGGCCATTGATCTGCCAGAAGAAGTCTATTCATGCTCCATCATGGTATTGGCTTTCTGCCATAGCTTTCTGGAAGATGTTATGTTCTATTAAAATGTAAAAGGTACTTTATGAACAATGATACTACTCTGGGTTAAACAGAGCTGTGCACTCGCCCCCACACTGTTTGTTTCTTGTCCTGTGTGGTCACTATGTTAAACTGAGGGAGTAATTTGCCTTCACATAAAAAAAAACCTCTTTAGTGTGCAGTAACTCCAGGACAAGGTTCACTGGGTCCTTATCAGGGCAGTGCTATTTGCTGACAATGCTGCACTGGCCTGTCACTCAGAGGAAGCGCTCCAAAAAAACTCATCAGCAGAGCTTTGCACATGCCTGAACTGAGATTGGTCTCGCCAAGCATTTCCACGTGTGACCAACACAGCTTTTGAAGGTGCGCAGCTTAAGAAACACCTACGCTGTGAGGTCTGGATGAGCCCCATGCAGACCACACACATGAAAGTGAACAAGGCTTGTAAGCTTATGTACTTAGTGTGCTTAGTACATCATTGCGTGGAAGGAGGACTTGGACTGTGAGCATCTCTTGGGGAATGGCCTGAATGTACAACAAAACCAGTGCAGATGCTTCCACACAGGGCACGAAGGGCCCTGATTTGATGAGTCTAAAAATGCTGAAAATGATGGGAGTCATATGGCCTTTACAGTCACTAGATCTCAACCCAATCATACACCCACTGGAGATTTTGGAGTAATGTGTTAAGGCATCAGTATGCTTCAACTGAAGTGCTTCTTGGATGGTTGGACAGCGGTTTGAAACCCCCACACTCAGGACAGCACCCACTCCTGCTTAGATGTGGTATTGGCATTGCTTGATTGATTGATCTGGTGTGGCTGCTGTGGATCTGATGCATGAGTCAATGTTGTTTTGTCTTTCATGCTGAGAATTCTGCACTGCTGACTCTGTAGTAGGTATGGCTAAGCCCTTTTGATGTGCCATAATGCAGTTTTTCTGACCCACCGTTATAATCTTCTTTGACCTCATACTGATCTCCTAATTAAATTGCCTAAAGTTGCATATGTTGAAGACTAGAATTGTTCATCTGAGCCCTTATGTCCCCACCGCTTTTCAGCACTAAGTGACAGCCTTGCCCACACATTTCCAGACATTGCAACTGGAGAAGGCTGCATCTGACAACCTTCTGAAACTGACAACCTGATAATCACATCTATTTCATGCAGCAATTGGTGGGAAGTGTGCAGGTGTGAGTGTAAGGCTGGATTTTACCTTCATGTTTTTTTTTGTTTTTTTTTCTCGTACTACTTCCATTATTGTGTGTACAACTGAATGCAACACCGTAAATGCCTTCATAGAGAGATTGTCAAAAGATGCGCACCAAATTGAGCAATATTGCATATTGCTTTTCTAAGGTGGCTGGCTTTTTCACTGCCTTTGATAGTGGAGAGTGAACCGACAAATCATACAAACTGCTTCATTTCAAGCATACCCTGACCTTCATAGAGCACTCTCCACTGCCATAATCAAAAGATGAAATAGGAATTCAATTTGGAAAAAAGTTCATCCCTTCAAGCAGAGCTTCAGAGACTCCTTGCTGCTTACACATGTCATTTTAATGTAGTTTTGTTTTTGTTTTTTCAGAATTAGCGTTGATTTTATACTGTGCCAACCTGTCAACTCGGACTTTGTATTCATGTTAGCAGGACATTTTGATTTTAAATAGTAAATGACTTTTCTGTTCTGCCAGTGCCATTTTTAATCGACATGGAAGCAATTGGTCTGAACTTTTTCACAAAGAAAAGCTGTGAAAATGTCATGCATGTTTGTCACCATTTGTGGTCAATTTTCCACCACCATTTCTAAAGGATGTGGCTAAATAGCTAGCTGTGTAGGAAGCCGACGCCCCCCTTTTTTAATTTCATCTATAAAGCTTTAATTGAACAAATGTTTCTCCAGTTAGAGGAAACAACCATTAATAATGGGCGCCACGGTGGCACCAGGTAGGACTTTGCCACAGCAAGAAGGTTGTGTGTTTGAATCCTGATTCGCCTGCCTTTTTGTGTGGAGTTTGAATCTTCTCCCTGGGGTTGCATGGGTTTCCTCTGGGTGCTCTGGTTTCCCTCACCATCAAAATACACAAATGCTGCCCCTGACCAATGTGCTGGCTTAGAACGGTCTTCTGCTTTTTATGCTAGGATGGGTTAAATGCAGAGACTGAGTCTGACTGTACTGTTTAATTGTATATGTCACAATTAAGTTGACCTTTACCTTTAATAGAGCCGCAAGTAACGATTATTTTTATTACTGATTAATCTGCCATTTATTTCCAACCATATCCAGACCACAACCCAAACACTTTTCATTCACTGTCATAAATGATAAAGAAAAGCAGCAAATCCTTACATTTCAGAAGCTGGAACCAGCAAATGTTGGACATTTTTCCTTGAAAAATGACTGACACGATCAATGGATTATCAAAATGGTTGGCAACTGATTGTCTTTCAATTAATCGAGAAATTTGTCTGGTTAATATGTACAACACCAGACCTATTTTAATTTCTGAACGAATTCAGATATGTTTGTGGTGAATCAGAGTCCTGGAGCTGGGGCACCGCTGATGCTGAGGCATCAGAATTCACAGCAGTGTAGGTAAAAGGCGTGGGAGGAAAAGAGGGAACACAGCCGAGAGATGACCGCTGCAATACAGCTGAACTTTTCATTTCACCTGTGACACCTGCGAGAAGGCCTGTAGCTCCAGACTTGGACTGCACAGCCTCTGCAGGTGCTACTAAAAATAAATCATAATTGTGCCATAAAAATTATCCACAGCAAACAAACCGCTATTATCTTTCAGTGAGAAACACCACAGAGTCTCCTCACCATGAGTGGCCAGAGTCAGGCAGTGAAATCATGGCATGAGGCCATATGGAGCTCATGTGACCAGTAAAAGGTCATGACATTAGCCTGTGGGTACAGGGAGCGGCTGCACTGAGTGCCTTTAGTGGTCAACCAGTCTCTTTCACTTGCAAAACAATGGGCCTCCTTGATGGAGCTGTGTACTTGACAGAAGGGTGGTGAGCTACTGCGGCATGTACCAGAGAGTCTGATTCATATTCTTGTTTTGCTAAAGTCAGCAAACCAGCTAAAGCTTCTTTAGGGATTATCATTATTAATTGGCTATTGGCTTGATCATTGATGATGTCACTTCCACTGTGTACAGTCTGCCTCTAAACGCTTTGAAATGTCTCTATTTTCTGATATATCGTATGTCCCACTTGTTTTGTCACCTCACAGATCCTTGGCGAGTTTGTTGTATGTGACATCAGAATAGTTAGTGTTAGATTTATGTCAGTAGAACGCAGGCTGTAGCAGGGCATTGTGGGAATGCTGATCTAGTGGGTTGCGGCGGATTAGGGTCAGCAGGAGTAAGGAGCTCAGGCCTCCTTTCCTTTTCACAAACTTTGGTTCTCATTCTGCAGCTCCATCTACAGAACATGTGCCATATTATGCATATATTCACACTTATTTCACCACCACAATTCCCAGAATGTTGGGACGTTGTGTAAAACGTAAATATAAAACAGAATGCAATAATTTGCAAAAGCTGTTCAACCTGTATTCAGTTGAATACAGTACAAAGGCAAGATATTTATTGTTTGAACTGATCAATTTTTTTGTTTTTTCTGTAAATATACACTGATTCTGAATTGATGCCTACAACATGCTCCAAAAAAGCTGTTTACCACTGTGATGCGTCACCTTTTCTTTTAGTTTTGAACGTGAAATTCTTTGTCACTGTTTCTTGATGTACGACTTAAGGCACTTTACAGTCCGGAGTCTCTGTTGTTGTATTTTGTGCTTCTTAAAGCACCACTTATTTTCAGTGGTAGACAGGTCTGGACTGCTGAAAATGTCTGAATGGCAGCATGTTATTAAGTATATTAAGTATTTGCTTTTTTCACTAAGTGGTGAACCTCACCCCATCCGTGCTTGTGAATGACTGAGCTTTTCGAGGATTTCTCTTTAATACCCAATCATGATACTCTGTCATGTCATCTGTTACCAGTTAACCTGTGGAGTGATCCAAACCGATGTTTTTGAGCATTCCACAACTTTCCCAGTCTTTTGTTACTCCTGTCCTGACTTTTTTAAAAACGTGTTGAAGTTATCAATTTCAGAATGAGTGTATATTTACAAAAAATGATGAAGTTTATCAGTTTGAACATTATATATCTTGTCTTTGTACTGTATTCAATTGAACCGAAGTTGAAAAGTATTTGCAAATTTTATCTTTATCTTTATATTCATTATTTCAGCGTGTGCTGACATATGTTTGTCAGTGTGTGTTAGCAGTTTTCCACAGTTCGCCACAGGATGTACTTTTTTCCCCGGTCACAATGCAGTGGCCTGTTCGGCGCACATGACGTCTTATAGGCTACATAACCGAAGAATTCAAATCCCATGCAGTCCACAACCAGTGAACCGTTGCTTTTCTCCCAGCAGCACACAGAAAGGGGTTCTCGAGGTTAGTTGGTTCAAACTCAGCAGGTCTTGCACCCATCGCCCTGCTCTCAGCTCATTGGCTTTGTCATTCCAGCTGCGATAGTGTCTGTGAACAGAGAGCATTATTCATGTCCTCAGAAGGGGGCAAGTCCTAATTGAAATTCCGGTCTTTTCCACTGGAATGAAGCGAGGCCACCGACACCCACTGTATTATGCTGGCCTTGTCACCTTGAAAGGCCCATCTGGAGACTGTCCACATTCCTGGGCAGCAGAAAAGACCCACTGGAAAAAAAAATAGTGATGTACAACGAAAAGGGATGAATGAAGCAGGACAAAAGATTTGGGAAGAGCGAGAATAGCAGCATTACAGTACTGTTCACCCTGTACGGTTTGATGTGAAGCCATCCCCTCCACTGCAGTAACTAAAGGGCTGGACTGTCTGTGGTTGCTGGCTGCCAGTGTGGTGTGCATGCTAATGGCTGGCTGAATGAATCAGTGCCATTCTCATAGAGGAGAATTGAGTACAAGGAACCTCTTTCTAGTTAGTTCACTCTCACAGCAGCCTACTGTCTTGGTCTGTCTACTGTCTCAGAACAACAACTGTACATGCTGATTTATTGCCTTTATTTAACGTCAGAACATATGACACGCATTAAAGCTCTCAAAGTAACATTGTTTTTGTCTCTAAGACATTTTACAATTAATCAATTAAATAAAACAGTTTTCAAAATGTCAAAAAAATTTGTCAAACATTTCCCACAAATCCCACAATTTCCCATAACCCAAGGTGATGTCTTTAAATGGCCTCTTTTGTCCAACCAGCAGCCCAAAACCCAAAGAGATTCAGGAAATCCTCACATTTTACAGGCCGAAACCTGCAAATATTTGGCATTTTTGCAGTTTACGTAACGTAACCATTTTTAAAAACAATGGAATTTTGATACAATCTTTCATCAAAACTATCAGATTAATTTTCTTTTGATTAACTAAATACTCCAGCATTAAGTATGGATGGGGATCGTTAGGATTTTATCAGTACAGATATCAGTACTGATAATGCTTATTGATACTCTTTATTGATTCTATTCACCATAATTTGGTGCAAAAAATAAAGATACAACATGAAAAGATGAGAAAAGATGCAACTTTTTTTTATTAGTTAGTTTATTTATTAGTTATTGTATTTAGCTGCATTTTCGTTTTGCATTTTCATTATTATTATCATTTGTGTTATGTTACATAAATACGGATAGTATTGTCGTTTTTCCAGGAGCTTATCAATATTTTGTAACTGAGCCAGTCAGGAATAGGTACTGGTTTCGTATCGGTTCTCGATACCCGTACCTAGGATTTATTGATGCACATTTCGAGTATGTTATTTAACTAGGATGTGACTGGCTCCAATGCTGGTTTAGTTTAAAACAAGTGTAAACTAACATCAGGTGTGTCTTTGTGTTAAAAGTCACAGTATTACCATAATAAAGTAGTCATCATAATGTACAGTGCCCTGGGACTTCTGTGTGTGTTGCATCAGAACAATGTACACCTCTGTTCATGAGAATCATCATCACTGTCAGGATCCATGTTCTGGCCTGTCTGCCTCACCTAGTCAGAGGTGGTGTTCTGTTTTGATGGTTGATTCATCAACTGTGCCCTGTTTCTGTCAGCATGAGGGAAAGAAAAATCAGCTAATGTTCAGATCTCATGTTCTATTTACATAAATACTCCTGGGTTGGGTTGCACCAGCTATTTGTGAATCCATTACCAAGTCTGTGTGTAAAGTCTTTCCTAAGTTCTTAACAACTAGCTAGTTTCAAACTTGTGATTGCCTAAATTCAAACTTAAGAAATACCTTAGCTGGGAAAGAACTGTTGTAAAGTTTAAATAGGTTGCTAGGACACCTATGGTGCTGTCCAGTTGAAGGAAATCAAATATGTATACTGAAAATCACAGTATCATTGTAATCTGTTACTTCCAAAAGGTACAGGAGTAAACAATGCGGCAATGTCAATGCTGTATTACTTTGTTTTATTCACATAGTATATTCACCCATGGATTTAGACTAAACAGATTCATATCAAAACCCTAGTAAACTAGCTAATCTACATCAGTCATTACTAGCTAGTTAGCTTGCATTATGCCAACATTAGCTGATGTAACTATATATGACTCACTTCAAAATGTGCTTTTCTTTTCAACACAGACAAACCTAGCACATATCTAAGTACAGGAAGCACTAATGCAGAGCACACCTTTTTGCACAGAGCAAAAAGGTGTGAGACTAAAGAAGTAGTTCGACCTGGCTGGTACTGGATGTCAATACTTGGCGAGTAACAACTAAACTCAACCTAAGAATTATTAATAAGAGACACTCTGCCAGCAACAGCGGAACAGTCAGCACAAGCCATTGAAACACTGGTTTATCATAAAGTACAAGTGGAAACATGAAAGACTAAATCATCATCAAAGAATGAACAGATTAAACAGATAAACAAGAAACGGACAAACGGGAGGAGAGAGATACAGTAAACAGCAGCTTTTGATCTCGCAGAATCACAGTGGGCGTCACAGGTGCAATCTGTTTTAATTTAGTGATGTGTAACTGTTCACTTAGTTTGAACTAACAAAAAGCTGGTGCAACTGGCTGGTTTTATAATGACAAGAAATCTTGAAATTGGGTATTTGCCTTGTTGCCACATATACTTATTTTGTGTCTTTGTCTGTTGCAAAAAACCCAATAACACATGTGCTCTCTCTTTCTTTGCTTCTTCTCTTTGTTTGCTTCTTCTCTGCCAGGGATCGAGCTGTGCCTGCCAGGATGGCGTTTTTCCATGACCATGGTGGCCAGTTTTGTGGTGCTGGGTGGTCAGCTGCTGATGCCCGGGGTGGCCTACCTCTGTCGAGACTGGCAGGTACTCCAAGCTGTCATCATCTGCCCCCTTCTGCTGATGCTGTCCTACATCTGGTAAGGAAATGCTCAGAGCATCTGCTGCACTTTGGCACAAACCCGTCTTTTGTTTTTGTTGTTCTGTGCGAGTTTAAAAGGTGTTTTTCAGTTCATATTCTACACAAGATTCTTCTGCTGCTCAAATATGTGGTGCCATCTGCAATAAAATTCAAGGTGTCAGATTCTAAGCAACCAGTGCTTTTATTGTAAAGTAGAACGCTGTTAAACCAGCAATGCTTTTGTAGATTTACTCGGGTTTAACAAAGAAGTGGGAAAGGTCTTACCTCCAAGGACATTTTCCAGCAGTGAATTCCCAGTTGAATTAAAAGTAATGTCTTTTCACTAACTCATTTGCAATGACCTCTACAGTGACTGCAGTCCCTTTTGCTAAAGCTCAGGCCATAAATACTTGTGTATTCACTTCGATTTATTCCACCATGATGTACAAAGCAGAAGGAAAGCTGAAGAAAATCGAGGAATATAGATTTTTATCGCAGAGTATCAGAGACCTTGGCTTTCTTTTATGGTGTACCTGAAGAACAAAGGGGGTTTCCACTCAAAAACACTCAAAAGTACTCAGTAAAGTGATCATACTGGTGATGTCATGCACCAGACCCGATGTGGAATTGATGGGGATTTCCACAGTGATTCAGTGCAGGAGTCAGAAAACATAAGGGGATAGTTCTGATTATTTGAAGTGGAGTTGTATGAGGAACTTATCCATAGTCAGTGTATTACTCGCAAAAGATGTTGGTTGACATGCTCCCAGTTCAGAGATGAAGCAGGAGTACCAGCACGGAAGCTAAGCGATGTACTACTATGGACAGGGTCAGCAACAAAATGTATTTTAGCCACTTAAAAAAGAACAATCTAAAGAAATTACCATCAGTATATGTGTACAATATATTTAGAATATTTTCACTGCTTTATATTGCTGTCAGACAGCCTTTTCTGATGGGAAACCACTGTTTTATAAACCAAATATTGCTCTCTCCAAACCAGCCAGACTCCACTGGGGTTGCTTGTCTACCACTGCCTGTATCACTTAGTTGGTTTGTGTTATTGTGTGACTTCAGTGTTTTAAAACTATAGCTCAGAATCACTTAAGTCAGACAAAAACACAAGCAGCGGCCGACCAGCAACTCTCATATCCTGTGAGATAAAAATGAGTGATTTTGCTAATGGAGAGCGATATTTGGCTTTTACAACGCTGGTTTCCTTTTGGAAAAGGTTGTCTAACAGCAAGATAAAGTGGTGAAAATATTCAAACAAAGGAACTGGCATGCTCAACTTGATTGTCTTTAATATATGACTGGTAAGGAACCAAAAAATCTCAGAATGTGCACATGAAATCATCATCTACTGTAGGTAATATACTAACTATCAATAAGTACCTCATACAACCCCTCTTTAAATAATCTGAACCATCTCTTTAGGCATACATCAGGGTAGTCACTGTTACCTTGATGAATGAAAAAGCTGAACTCAAGGACACGAAGCAGTTGTGAATCTGATATTTCACACAGATTCTATTACTGGACATTGGACAGTGAACTCAAACTAGCAAACACATGTAACACATGAGTCCACACAGCACCCACTACTGAGATAGCCTACACAAATACATCAGTGAGCTTGAGTCAGCCTTCACAAGAGGATTCTGGGAATTTCAAAAGCACGGACCCATGTTGACTTTTGTGATTAAGCCGGACAGTGTTTATGGGTACAAATTGGATTCATCACTGATAAAGAGGCTGACTCTGCAAATATAGAAATAACAGCTGATTGGGCTGAGGAGTTCAACACTGCAGGTGATCTAAGTGTGCTGATTTGGGAAAACAAGAGCATGAATCATACTTTTTTTTTTTTACTTGCTCAGACATCTGTTCCAGAGAAAATGAACCGACAGAGGAAATGTAGCATTGTTTTTGCTGACTATCTTCTGACCAACATATTTCTGCGAGGAGAACCCTGACCGTTCAGAGGAATGTGTGCCACATCTCACAGTACCACTACCAGATAATAGAGTGTACCAAATGAAAGCAGGGATAACAATGGCTGGCAGTCATGTGCTTGTTTATTGTTCCCACTGTTAAGACATCTGGTTACGCTAATGTGAGACACCTGTTGATGGTGTGTGAGTGTGTCTGAGAGCCTGTTTAAACCTGGTATTAAAATACGTCCTGTGTGATCCGATCACAAGTAGACAGCTCTGGTACGTCAGTTCACACCTGGCATTAGAATGTGTCTCCACTTAACTCCTTCATTATTAGGCCACAATTCTACCGTGGAGCGCTGCAATTTTATAAATGAACAATGATCAGGACAATGCACCTTCTTACTTTTTCTGATCCTGTGTTTTCACATCACAGATGACAAAGAAAGACACTGACAGAGTCACGGGGCTGAACAGATGGAGAGTAAAAGTGTGCATCCCTGTGCAACACAGCCCAAACATATCATTTGCATTACAGTGAACCAAATGGAAATCAGACAGTGTGTTTCATGTATACTTGCACGAAGTCAGTTGAGTAGGCAGCCCTTCAAATGTGGTCCAGGACACATTTGCATACGCACTGCTGAAAGAATGTGGTCACATGCAGGCCAGACCGTCCTCAGTGCATCTTGGGTGCATTCACTCCTGAACTTATAGCTTTGAAGTTGTGATCTGATGTTAATACCATGTGTAAACAGGCTTTGAGTGAAGCTGGAACGGTTGCAGTTTATAATCTCAGTTTATCATCACAGTTTTCTTTTCTGCATTTAATACAGAATGTGTTGAAATGACACACTGATGAACAAAAACAAGATTCAATACTGTTAACCCTGATTAAAAGAGAATTCAACCAGCCTTTAAAAAAGGAGATTAATTTCATCTGACAAATTTATCATGTCTTATTAACAAGGACATCCCCCATCTTTTTTTTCTTCTTCTTTTTTTTAACAGGATCTTCCCTGAGTCACTGCGTTGGCTGCTGGCCACTCAGCAATACTGCCGCTCCAAGTGGATCATGGGACACATAGCAAAGAAAAACCGAGTGAACATGGAGCTCGATGCTGACAATATCCTCACAGGTAACAATTACACTGACACTAATTTTGGAGAAATCCACATTAAGTAACTGCTCTTTATATTTTGATATAATGACTGTAATCTATTTGTTAATACTTGTTTTTATTTAGTGGTAGTCCTTATATATTTGTTGTAGTATCATCTTTCAAGGTTTCTTTGTTCTCCGTTGTTGTATCC
The DNA here is from genome assembly GCA_027495735.1 of Lutjanus campechanus. Taxonomy (NCBI): domain Eukaryota; kingdom Metazoa; phylum Chordata; class Actinopteri; order Lutjaniformes; family Lutjanidae; genus Lutjanus; species Lutjanus campechanus. Next base: position 44,694 of record JAJHUR010107342.1, read on the forward strand.
CCCAGCTGTTCTTTCCTAAATAAGCCGGATTGACAAGGTTATATCAGTTTCCTGTCTGGTTACCATAGTAACCGACCACTCCAGAGGTAGCAGTGGGTGTCGAACATTACATTATGACACTCTAGAAGGTTCATTAATTTCATTACAGCCTGGGTGGGTGGACATGAGCCGACACGTCGGTGTACAGACGGCAGATGGACGCAGGTCAGGCCCTTTGACCCCGGGGTTAACTGTGTCTTTACTCTCAGACCTGCCAGAGGCAAAGAGGCGGCGTGACCTGTGCTGTTCTTTAACGTCAGAGCAGATTGCTTTTGTATTAAAGTTTAACTGTTTGCTGTGGTGTACTCTCTCCGTCTCCTGTCCTGCCATCGCCATCACTGTAGTTATCAATACATTTAGAAAAATAGTGCCACTGCTGGGAACAGGCTCAAAGAGGAACCACTCAGTGTGAAATTGACTGCATTTTTTCAGAGCTCAGAGAGCGTGTGCTGATGCAGCATTGAGGAAAGTACATTGCTATAGACACTAATTCATCTACTCTTGTTTTTATAGTAACTGGCTGTCCCCAACCCTTACATTAATATCTCCTACTTTAAACTGTTCAGCACTAAATACAATGTTGGGTACTGAATGTTCCTACTGCAGCTGTTCTCTACTTGCACAGTCTGTTTACTTCCTGTCAGTGCGACAGTTGACATTACCTTCACTACAGACATAGTGATTTTCCATCCTTAAGTTAGTTGCTTCACTTTTCACAGTTAGGTTGGTGCATATTGTTAAAAGTATTTACAATTAGTTTATAGTGTCTTAGTGTATTGGATAACAGTTAGCTAACCATCTAGCATTGTCATATTAATTCAAACTCACCAAAAACATCTTGGTCGGTCTTTCCCCTGCTACATATATCACCTCTGGTTTGGTTGAAATAAACCCTCTATACACTGTGTTAGATGTAAAAATTTCCAGAGATGAGTGAGAGGTAGGGCAGACATTAGAGACGTACTGAGGAAAAAAGGCATGTAGAGGCAGAATATTTTCACACCTTACTAGGTGCATGAAGGGTTAACTTTGACCAGTTGAGACTTGGTGATTGTTGGAGTAGTGGAAAGTAGAGCCAAGATGTTTTAGGTGAGTTTTATTTTGCTTCTTGTTGGGTTTGAATGTAGATGTTTGAATGTAGACTATGCTGGCAAGCTAGCAAGCTAACAGTTATCTAAGGCACTGACATATTTGCTAACTTTCTCGATTTTTCCCAGGAGATTCTAGTTTTTCATTGCCTTCCCCTGGTGGCCTCCAGGGATCACAACTACCATGTTTTTTTCCTCCCAATTTCACACCTTTTTTTTCTTGTCATTATCACAAACTGTTTCTGGCAGTGGACAGTGAGTACCCTTTCCAGGCGGTCAACAATACAGTTACGCATGACAGCTTGTGCCCCTAAGTGAACGAGAGACGGAGAGAAAAATGGAGAGTACAAAGAAAAAGAAATGCTCAAGCAAATTTCAGACATCCTGAAAAGAATTCCTGCTTCTTATGAAAAGATTTAAAGAAAAGGTGCACTTTAAAAAAAAAAAAAAATTTAATGAAAACATTCATTCATTCATCTTCTGTAACCACTTATCCGTGAGGGTTATGAAAACATTTATAAGATATTTTTCTGTGTTCTTGTAATCAAATTTGAAATTGGACTAGGTAAGGCTGTTTTGGTCCCATTGTGTTCTCGAGCTAAAAAGTGTCAATTATTGGCTTCTGCAGTCATCTGTACAAAACTCCAGGTCTCAATGTTGCCAAATATGGACACTCAGGTGATTATCAAGATGCTCAAAAACACTATATATATTAAAAAAAAAACAGTCATTACTGTTAACAATATATATCAAGCTAAATATGAAAATTGAAGTAACTAACATAAGGATGGAAAATCACTATGTTTTGGAGGTGAAGGTAACGTTACCATAGAATCAACAAGAAGTAAACAGACATGCAGATCATAAAACAGATATGTGACACTTCATTGTGCAAGTAGAGCCTTGCAGCAGTACAAACATTCAGTGCCCGACATTGTATTTAGCGCTGAGCAGTTTAAAGTAGGAGATAATACTGTAAGGGTTGGGGACATCCAGTTACTGTAAACAAACAAGAGTTGAGACATGACAGACGCATGTGTAACTGTTGATGAGGTCATCTTTGGAAAGTCAGTGGAGTCATTTGCATACAGTAGATCTTAGCGGGGGGATAGTCTTACTCAGAGGTTTGTAGGTCGGTCAGTGGATCACTGGAAAGCCTGAGTGATACCGCCGGAGATAACCTTGAGGCTGCGGCGTGGAATGCTGTCACAAGCCTGTGTCAACATGAACATACAGCACCACAAAGCCGAGGTGTGTTTCTGTGGCAACCCGCCGTCTGATACCAAAACATCCACCCGCGTGCCATGCCTCATATCACTTGCAGCGCAGGGGTGTCGCCCTCTACGACACTGTTCCTGTTCCTCTGCGAGCGTTGTCATACCTGTCTCACGAAGCAGCGGGAGACGAGTCATATGGGATGAAACGTGCTCATTAAAAATACATGTGGAATTTTCTGTGGTTGCAATGAATCAGGGACGTCCTTGTTTGACTCTTTAGAGAATCCAGACCGCTGTCAAACTTGCCTTTGAAAACTCCATTAGACATGATGGTATTAACTAGAGCCAGAGGGATATATATATAAGCAGGCTGATATCATTTCATTACAGATGTATTAGAATTACTGTGTATGTTGGAAGATATGCAAATTAAATACAGGCTGCATTTTCAGATATTTGTGACCCTTATTTTTCTAAATACTGTGTAACATATTTTTGTGTCATTTTGGATTTTATTTAACCCCCTCCCTTCACAACCATAGAACAGTTTTAGCTTTTGTAGGTGGGCAAGTCAAGTTTTTCTAGTCATGATTCTGCAATAAACACTGTGTTTCTTCAGGTGCCCGTTCAAAATTTGAAAGTCAAGTGTATAAGGCCTTAGAAAATAATGATTGAAATATACTGTACGATAGCCAGTCCCATGACCTACCGTGTCTCATAAGCTGTCGCAGCAGTTTTTGTGTTGATGCCATTTTTTACACAAATTTGGTGAGCAACGTAACCATTTTTGACCCTTTGAGAATTGATAAAAATGATCAGAAAATCCATCGAATGACTGAACGTCATCTGGACTGACAAAACAAGACATATACCTTGGACATTTTCCACTGTTTTCTAACATTTTCTAGATGTTTCTCAACTTTAGTCTTTGTTGTTATTTGATAACTGGTAATAAATAAATAGTAGATTTTTGAGCCACTTACCCAGACGAGCAAAATGAAAAAAAGAAATTAACGTTGAACCCGGACCAGGAGAGCCATACATCCTCTGAATGCTTCAGGTCTCTAGTTTGTGGTTGTAAAGTTTTATGAATGGTCACAAAAGGTCATTTTATACACTGAGGTCATGTTTCAAAAAATTGTCTCACTAAAATGAAATGGCTCCTATGGGGGCTAACATCATCACTCATGAATACAGTTGGGCTCATTGCGTCTCATATTTCCAGTCATACCCAATGTCAGCAATTCCAACACTGTTTAAGGACGACAATATGCAGAAATATTCAAATAGAATAGAACACTTACACTGCATGCAATACACTGCATGGTTTTTGCCCCAAACTGCATGAGATTAGTACAAAGTGGGTATGTCTGTAAAGGGAGAGTCATTTTTAACCCATATTCATTCAGATGTCTTGAGGTGAGAGGTCAGTTGACCCTTAAACGCTATTTAGCCGCCTTCCTGACAAGCTACCATAACATGGTTGGCATGAGTCGGTTCCTTAGGCTGGTAGTTTGATATCAAACAAGTATATCCACCCTAGCTTCAATACTGAGTCAGCTACAGCCTCTGAAAGACAGTAACGTCGGTCACGGACATGGACGTCCCTGCAGACTAGAAGGGGTTAAATCAAGATCATAAGATTATATAATTTCCAGCAAAGTTTATTGTTCATATTTGTTGTTATCTTGTGTTTGCTGTCACATCCTTGATAGAAAACTGTCAGTATCTTTATCACAGGCCTTTTTTGACCAAATTTAAAGGATGATTGTATTAGTATCATTTATGTTTTTGTGAGGAAAAAAACTAGGTGCAAATATTACAGATTTTAGTTGAAAAAGATTTGATTCGATTTTGATTAGTAACTTTTATGTAATTATATATTTTTTCTCAGTGACTGTCATAGATTACAATTACATTTATTTTGAAATTTAATTACATGTAACTACTTATGTGTTACTCATGGGTTACTCCCCAACACCGTTAGCCTTGATTTGGCCTTGCAGTTGTTGATGACTTGCAGCCCAAACCGGCTGGTTAAAGGGAGTAAGGAGTCATCAGTCAATCTAGGTTGTATACAGGTTTTTCAAGGTTTTAAAAATAAAAATAAAAAGTGAATCACCACAACCACAAGAGGACAAGAGATAATAACTCTTTCAAACTATCAATTACAGGGAGAAAATACATAAACTCACTAAAAAACATGCATTTATGCAGTTACAGTTATTACACTTTAGGCTACTCAAACTGACCACCATTTTAAAAAGTCTGATATTTTCCAGGTTTTAATATGAATTTGTTTGCTTGTTTCCAGAACTGCAGAGAGCTCTTCAAAAGAAACCCAAAAAGACGTGCATCGTAAAGATGGTCGGGACGAGGAACCTGTGGAAGAATATTGTTGTGCTCTGCGTCAACTCGTAAGTGTTTGTTTTATGTGTCAGTGCTTACTTATAAAACTGTTTGGACATTTACGTGTCACGTTTTGTGTGTGGGAGGATCTGAAAACCGAGACGGAGAAAAGAAGGGAAACGCTTGTGTGTTCTTGTGTGGGGTGAGGCAATGCCAGTCAGGCACGCCATTTTGTGCAGTCAAGATGCCACTATTAACCTGGAGGCTCGATACAGCATTGATCAGTAGGCCTCAATGCTTTTGCCCTTCCATATTTGAGCTCCTCTCTCTTTTCATCTCCGGTGGGATCTCTCCTCCTCTCTCCATCTGAGATCTAGCTAGGCAGGCCCAGCTCTGGCTCTGCTTCAGCGCACGGTGTCCCTGACTCCCCCAAGTCAGCATAAATTTTACATGAGCTGTGTCCTTATGAAACATTAGACAACCAGGGGAGAGGGTGTGAGCGTTTGCTCGCGTTTTGTGTATGCTTGTGGGGCGTGTGCTTGTGTGTCGATACGTCAGTGTTTACATGTGCGGACATGTGGAGATGAGAGAAAATGTGATAAACCTCGAACTGTCCCTCTTCCTTTTCGGTCTCCGCCCATCCTCTTCATCTTTTAGATTTGCTTGGATCTATTCTCTCTCTGTCTTCTCCCTTTGTGGTTTATCTCTTCCCTCTTTTTTTTAACTTTTCATCATTCACTTATTTCTCTCCTTACATACAAACCTCAGTTTAAAGAAAAACTTCAAAGTGATAAAGTGAAACTTTTTTGTTTTTTAGTGAATAATAAACTCCTTCTGAATTTGATGCCTGCAACACATTCCAAAAAAAAGTGGGAAGTTCTTTGGAACGTGTTGAAAGCATCAAATTCAGAATGAATTTGTAGATTTGTAATCGTGTGTATGTTATTTTCTCAGGCTAACGGGCTATGGGATCCACCACTGCTTCGCCCGTAGCATGATGGACCCCGAGGCCCAGGAGACGACCATGTTCCATAACTTCTATGCAGACTATTACACCATGGCGGGCATTGCGGTGGCGTCCTGCATGGCGCTGTGCCCGGCGGTGGGCCTGATGGGCCGGCGTGGTGGCCTTCTCATGTTTATGATCATCACTGCCCTGGCATCGCTGCTGCAGCTGGGCCTGCTCAACTGTGAGTACTCTGTGAGGAACATGCGTTCACTTATACAGGAAGCTCTGCTCTTGAAGAATGATGTTTATTGGTTTTGAATATCTGGACAAATTTGAAGAAACTCGATACGCCAAATCACTCTGATGTTGTGATAACTACAACAGTCACTTCCAGGTAGACAACTGACAGTTTATTTTAACTGTGGAGATGTAAAATCGATTAACTTGTTTATTTCTATTTTCAGTCTCAACTGTAACATTTAAAGATTTATACTTAAGCACAGTGCTTCGACCTATCTGATGTTCCTGCCATGATTATTTTTTTTGTACTGAATTGCTTTGCTAGCATCTTTGATAAACCAACCAACAGTAACATCTCACCACATTTGGACGAACTCAATCTGAAATATCTCTAAAACCATTTCATTTTACCCAGCTATGACTTCTGGGTCTGGCTTTGCATTTCATGCAGCAATTGTATGTGCATTAAGATTCTTGGTTGTGTCAAGAAGAACTGAGTGATGAGGCTGGGACAATTCAAAAGAATCCCATGAAAATCCCAAACTAACAAACTGATGCTACCTGTGTGATCAAATATCTGTGTATCCAAAGCTTCATATATTTTATTCCTCTGTGCCACTGGGCTCCATTATTATCCAACCTGTTAAAACACACCAGTGAGCCATGACATGTTCTTACATGACATGTTCCTTCAGTACAGCGAACACGGGCACTGACGTTGACGTCCTGTATATGTATTCATTCATGGCGGAAAATGGTCCCCAACAGCTCTGCCCTTTTTACTCCTGTTTAAGTAACATTAGCTAAAAACTTTTTTTTTTCTTTTAAAGCTTATGTGTTAGAGAAGTCAGAAAGTATTGAGAGTACATGAACTGGTTATTAAACATTAATTAATACATAAAATATAGAAATGAGAACCAGTTTTTGTTGCATGTTCTGCACACATTTTTAATGAAACTGCAGTCCGAGAGAAACCGCTTTTAGAGCAGATATGATCAGCTTGTGTCCCATTAGGGCTGGAAAACGTGTATTTAGTATTGTTTATTGACTTTCAGCGCAGTCATTTTTATGAAAATGTGATCATATTACAGAGCACCAAAGGAATGATTACAAGCTAATTAAAAAGTAATAAAATAGATTATTGGAATTTTGTTTACATGTGTAAATAATTGTGCCTGATGTAATGCACCACTGTGGAACACAAGCCATTATTAGTTACTTTGAATAAATTTTTCATTCATATTGTAAGATATATGTTGGTATTGTAAAAATATTCAGATTAATCTTCCATCTTGCTTATCCTTATCTGGTGATTCAAAAAAATGAATTATGAGCCAAACTGTCATGTTAATAGTACTAAGTGTCCAATTCTTAGGATCGACCTTTTTGTTATTACAGTGTTTAAAATAAACTGCATGCATGAAATGCACCTCATTTACACTTGGTTTAAAATATTATCCAGATAAGGACGGCCTGTTAATGCAACGTAAAGCAATTTGTCAATGCTTTGTAATCCAAACGTGATCAGATCTGCCTGACCACTGGAGACTATTGTGTTTGGATCTGAAGTACTACAACGTGTTTCCATCCATAGCTGACATAAAATATAGGTTGTTCCAATTTAGAAAGCAAGTAAGTGAGAAAGCTGAAAGAGACACGCTTATATTTACTGGTTATACATCTATTCTGGTCCATGAAAGCGCGAAAAGATGTGTTATTCAACAGACCGGCATAAAAAAAATGAAAGCGACATGGGTGTAAAATGAACGACGCATAGCAATAAATAAATAAACTGCGTGTGCAATGATGTGCGCTGCATTCATTTGTGCAGCTCATCTGCTGTTAACAAGGTGTGTATTTATCCAGTCACAGAGGAGTCTACACACTGATACAATGCAATTTTTTATACAAATAAGTGAATAACTCAATGTACTGCATTTGCTGAATTTACAAGAGGGGACAAATAAATAAAAATACATCATAGATAGTGTTATACAAAGTTTATAAAATTTCCTCTGACTCAACAACTCACAAAACTGTGATTTTGTTTTTAAGGGAGCCTGGTGCTGATTTTGCTGCCTCACATTACTTACACACAGGTTTTGCTCTGAGAACAGAGATCTGATCTTAATGAGGATCATTAAAAATACAAGCTGTAAACACAAATACAATATTGTATCGTTTATTGCAGAGATAACCTATCTGGATACAGGTCCCCATTTTAATACCAGTTTTAGATTTGAGACATGCGGACCAGCCGCAGTCCAAATCATGTGTTTCCTTCACACATACTGTAAACACTAACTCTCAGTGCGATGTCTGTACTAGTTGAGAGCTTTGTTACCTTTAGGTGTTTCTAATGGAGTGGTCAAACATGATAACAAACTGCTGTTTTTAGTCAATGTTTACCAAAAAAGCGCTCCGGATCAAAATAGTACACAACTCAGTTTATTCAGTTACAAATGTGCGAGACTTAATGTTTAACCTGAGTCAACACATCAAGGTCATGTTTCACTTTCCCGTTAGAAGGTATTTAACATTGTGTTGACAAGATTTGCTCAACATGTGTGCATGTTTTTGTTTTTATGGTTGGACTCTGGATCTGATTTATTGTACTGAGTGGATGTGATGATGCTTTGTGTTTCTCACTGATACATGTCTGTTTATCTCCTCTAGTGCTGGGGAAGTACAGTGGCCATCTGAATATAGGTAGGATTTATTCCTCTTCTCCTTAAGTCTTATATTTGAGCTGCACTGATAAACTGATCAATAATTGAGTACTCTCTCTATGATTTCATTCCACTATCATCTTTTATCAGCTTCTCATTCTTTCAGAGTGTGAGCTGAATTGTTTAGGCTGCTGCTTTATCTTGATGAGGTTTTAGAAACTGTGCTGCATGCAGACATCCCGCAGTACTTCACTGGGCATATACAAGCCCTGCAGAGACACATAATGAAGTCCTAGATGTAATTATGGCTAGCTTTTCACTTATTTATCCCCTTTGTTTTGAAGAGGGTGAGTCTCTTTGTTACAGAGCTGAGAATCTCACCAGCAGCTTTCATTCACTCTTCTCCTCTGTTTATCAATCTCTTTCTTCTCTCCTCACTAATCCCCCTGTGGGAAGCAGGAGCTGATCACAGAGCGGCCTCCTCTGATCCTCTTTATGCCATCTTCAATATGTCTTATTCATAGAAAACACTGTATTCATCTGTGGCCTAAATGGGCTATTTGTATACAAGGCAATTCCTCAGTAACCTATCAAAATAAACAGAAGTGCCAGGAAATCGTAACATTTTATTGGTCCAAAGTTTATTGGACCAAAGTTTATTATTTACCTCTAGGTTTTCTAAATGCTCAGTTGGAAATTGGTTGGAATGACTCATTCTAAAACACACATTTTAAAAGAACTGCCTCATATATTTATTGGCAGAATCTGATTATGTACTCTATATTGTATATTTTAGAGGTTATAGTTTGTGGTGTCCTATTAAAGCAGAGAAATGCCACAGTAATTTAATGTTTATAAGAAACTGAAAACCTAACGGAATACTTAATATTGAAATTTAAAGCTACAATATGTATAATTTCTGCTACAAAATGTCTAAAAACGCCAGACCTATGTTATATATTTTGTCAACTTGAACTTAGTCTTTAATCTTAAGTGTTTACAACAAGAGTCAGACCCAAAGAAATTCATAATTTATTCAAGGTGTGTTTCCTACTACCTGTTAGTTGCTGTAACTAAACACGACTAAACGTAACATTAATAAAACTTTAATATTTCCTTGCCCATGAACAGGATTTCTGCCGGAGTTATTTCGGATAGATTTTCATCAGCAGTGGTGTTTGTTTAGCTTTGAAGGCAACAACTATCATGATCACATGCTACATATTGTGCATTTAAATAGC
>JAJHUR010107343.1:0-17585 GCA_027495735.1 Lutjanus campechanus
GTACAGCACAGTATCACAGAAATCTGTTTCATCTCCCAAAATTACATAAAATAATGGTGAAGTATAAAACTCTTGTTTTTTTAAATCAAGACATAAAATTGTGAGCACTTGTAATTAGTTAGAATGCATCTGTTTCTTTGTCTGAATTAGACAGAACAGTAAAAATGTTAATACTGCACATAACACACTAACGTATGTTTTTTTCTGGTAGTATGGCACAAAACTACTAACAAACAAGGCTACAATGTCGCCAAACCTCAGTCTGTGAGTCAGATTTACTAAAGATGACAAAGGCAAAAGGACACAGACACAAACAGTGACACAGTGCATGACACACAATAGATCTCAAAGTGGGCTAGAGGAGAAGAGAGGACGGGCTAAACACAAAGTGTAGATTACTATTATTAGGTTCCAGTGTATGAACACTACTGACCAAAATGGCCACTTGCAGTTACTATGCATCTTCCTTCCTCCAACCACGCTCAATTAAAGTCATTTTCAAGGATTTTGCTAGATCAATCATCTATGTATTTCACATTTGTGGTCTGTTTAAAATGAACTGAGGACAAACCGGGAAGTTGGCTTGAGCAGCGGTCGGCGCTGCAGCTGAAAATGTTAAAGAAGGTAATGCAAACAACAGAAACTCAAACCCCATTTACAGAAAATCAACAGATTGATGTCATATTACTGGACACTCCGACTGACTAGTGATTTCTGGGAAGTCGACTGTGAAAACATAAAAACCAAATATATTAGCAGTTAGCGTAGAGAATACAGATGTAATATGGTAACCAGTAGGTGATTGGTTAACTGTCGACCAGAGGGATGGACCCAGTTTGTTACGTTCAGCCGTGACTAGTGAACCAACTCATGACAGACTTTAGGTTTAGAGAATATTATAGATCCATGACAAAACTCACAGAAAGGCAGTACTCAGAGGAAAAACTTTCAAATCTGTCTGCTACTTCAGCATCACGGACAGCACCATGTATTTATCAATACACAGCACAGTTACGCTGCTGATAATTCAGAGTCATGGTCGGGACCATATATTCTAATTTGACCCTTCTGCCCCTGCACTCTCTCTGCTACTAGCAGGTGGGGAGGGGGGATGACAGGTTAACAAGAGGGATGCATTTTAGTCATTTTGCTAACATGAGGGCCAAGAAATCCCGAAATCTTTTCCTGCTCCTGCAACACCTCTGGGGCTGGAGGGATCCAGTATCTGATTAAGGAGCGTATCAGAAGATCAGAGATGCTTGTTGGCATGAAGGCTGAGTCCAGGTCAATATTATTACATAGAGCTGTATGTCTATACTGTTAAATGTAATGATATCTCTTATGGTCTGTGGAATGCTCTGGAGTCTCTTTCCATTTATTGTGATTTGATTGTGACCACATTTGTATGTACACATTGCACATGAACTAAAGCGTAAAACCTACCTTAGCTCCCAACCACTGCTCTCTCTTTTACTTACTTTGCTACATGTGCACCTGTTATTAACACTTTGTCTAACTGATCATGACTAATTATGACTCAGTGGAGATTTTATCAGTAATAAGGTTTTGTTTAATATAGTATTGTAATTTTATAATTCTAGCTAATGAGCCTTTTAAGGCGTGTTGATCATTTAGTGCACATGTGAATGATTAATGTCACAGTCATGTTTCAATTATGCCAACATAATAATCCCATTTACCTTCATAGACATTGTGACTAATCGGATTTTATGATGTCATTAGCCTTTGTTTCTTATTACTTCCAGCTAACTGGAATGCAAGTCAGCCAAATGGAGGAGCCTGAATAATCAGCTGTTGTTAATTTCAACGATGAAGGCTCCTTCTTTTGGTCTGCACCACTGTTCAAACACACATCATGAAATAAACAGTTTGACATTATGATGAATATGCTTATTCACTTCCTTGCCGACAGTTAAATAGGAAGATTGGTACCACTCTTTGTGACCATGTGCTAAATATGAAGCTAGAGTGAGTAGACGAGTAGCTTTACTTAAGCTCTCTCTAAATTAAAAAAAATTCTATCATCACCTCTAAATTTTACATAACAGTATCATAACAGACAAAGGCAAACAGCAGCCAAGGCAGCCCTGGTGTAACATCAATAATGCATCTATCCAAATGTAAGTAAGGTTTCCCTTTGCTAGGTGTAATAGTTTTTTAAAAATTAGTTCATCATTGATGTGTTGCCATGGTTATGTGTCTTCAACCAGCAAGGAGGCTCTCAGGAAGTGACGTGATAAGCACTTAGCAGTGTGTCCAAAAAAGATACATACTGCTTTATATTTACACAAATATATAAAAACTAAAGTACTCATTTTCAGTAGGGCCGTGATGGTAACCGCATTTCCACAATACCGCGGTCATGTGATGCCTACCGCAGAGTAGAGCTCATTACCATCATCACTGGCTTTTATTTTGAAGGGTTAATCTCATGTTGAGATCAGCACATCAATATGTTAATAGACCTAAGGATCAGCGCTGTAACATACAAGTCAGGAACGCAGCCTCTGATTGGTCGACAAGTCAGGAACACAGCCTCTGATTGGTTGACAGACTCAAGCCAAGGCATCTCAGGATTGCCAGTGGGCAGTTAACAAGATGCTACAACAACTGTTTTTAACATGAAAAAAAAATTAAAGAAGTCATTCAGTGTTGGATTTATCATCGCAGATTTATTTTACCACCTCTCTAAAAAAAGACGCTGCATTTCAAGGGTGGATTACAAGACTTGTGGAGGTGATATGACAGCCAACGCTGTAAAGGTACAATGCTAGCACTAGCATTGGCTTTTTCTTGGTCTGCTGCGTTGTTTATTAACTGACACACTGTAACCTGAACTGTATATCTACTGCCAGATTGACAATTTGCTCCACTGTGTGCAGCACTGTCACTCGTCTGCTACTCGCTCTACCTCATTGCACGCTGCAGAGACTTACACCTATTCCTTAAAGCAGCTATGATGCGCTTGTGACAGTATGCTTCAGAAGATCTTTCATACCAACTGCCATCAGACTCTATAATTCTTATACAAATAGATGAGACTACAGACAAATGAATTTCCCCTTGGGGATCAATAAAGTATTTCGTATTCGTATTCGTATTCGTATTCAATAAAACATAATAATTAAGGGAGTCATGGTAAACCATCATTCCGTGGGATATGTGGCTTTGACAGAAAAAACAAATCATACTGTCACAGCCTTAATTTTCGGTATTTAGTACATAATATGTGATTTCGGATGCAGGGCTGTATTTACCCCATTATTTCATATCAATATCGCTGCTGTGGAAAAGGTCTATTATGTCACTGTGGATAATGACGATGTTGTGAAATTAGGGCCCTGTTTGGTCCTCAGTTTACTCTCTGATTCTGAATTAGTTAAAGTTTGTTGCTAATTCCAGTGTTTCTTTCCTATGTATTGTTGAAAAGGTTAAAAGCACAGACAACTCCTACTCCTCCAGGAACATATTGTATATCACGTATGAGCCGACAACAGTGCTCTCACTCAGCAGTGATGGGAGCTACAAAGCAAAGAGCATTTGATTCATTGACACTGACGCTTCAGTTTGCTTTGTTCAGGTTGAGGATTCAGTGTTAAAAATGAGTTTATTCATGTACTGGGCACTTCTAAACAATAACTATCATAAAGATGACACTCTGCTACTCACCTATATACAGCGAGGAGTCTTTCCTGTGGACATGGTCATCGATGTAGGACACTCCCAGAGGCTGGACAGGCGTGGCTCCGATGCCCAGCAGAACCTGGGCTCCGATCAGCAGAAGGTACATCATGTTGGTGTTGGCTCTGTTGCCACATTTAAACCCAGAGTCTCGGTTCTCTGACCTGGTGATGTTGGAGCAGACGTCCCTGCCGTCCTCGGCGTGCCATGAGTCCCCAGCCTCGTACTCATACTGATGAGTCAGAAACTCCGGCAGGGCCGACAGCAGTGCCCCCAACGCCATGACAATCCCGCCGCAGCCAATCAGGCGGGGTCTGTGGGCCTTGGCGCCAAAGTAGCTGACAAACAGGATGAGGGCCAGGTTGCCAATTTCGAAGCTGCTCGCAATGACGCCCACATCGGCACTCTGGAGGTTGAAGCGTCTCTCCAGAGTGGTCAGAACACTTACCTGCAGAGAGAGAGAGTGAGTGTTATAAAGTGTGTTTTACAACTATCAGCCATTTAGGACTGTTAATGACATCAAAGCAACCAACCCACTAACTTTTTGATGCAGATTTACACACTTAATTTTATAGGCTATTCAGCAATTAACCCTTCACTAAGCCCCTCCTCTGAACAGCAGCAGTCCAATCATCCAAACTGTCCAATCAGATTAGCAACCATAACTAGGCACCAGGAGCCTGTCAAGCTTTATAGGGCTGGGCAATATGGGCAAATTCAAGTATCAAGATATTTTCGACCAAATACATCAATATTGATGTTGCAACAATATTGTAGGGGTGACTGCTGGTGCTTTCACACATTACTGACACAATGAGAGTTTCTGAGTAATACTAAAAAGCATGTTAGTAGCCAAGGAGTTTAAACATTAGCTTATATTGGCTAGCTACACTTATAAAACCTGCTAGTTAAAGTCATAATTTTAGCTGACGAAATCTACGACTGTCCGCTAGAAATGAGAAAAAAATCAAAGACCAAGTGTTTCAAAAAATTACTGCGAATTTTAATGATAAATCTGCAACTGTTATCACTGTATGCTGTGTGCTGTGCAGTGCGAGAATTGAAAACTTGACAGATGCAGCAAAAGTAACATTAAAAGGGTCAATTTATAGCATATAATTCATATTAGGGCTGCAACTAACGGCTATTTTCATATTCAATAAATCAGTCAATTATTTTCTTGATTAATCAATCAATAGTTGTTTGCCTATAAAATGTCAGAAAATGGTGAAAAATGTTGATCAATGTTTCCCAGAGCCCGAGGTGACATGTCAAATGTCTTGTTTTTTTCACCAAGAAAATAAAAAACAGAAACAGAACAGAAATAGAAAAAAAAATCACATTTAAGAAGCTGGAATCAAGCCATCTGCCGCTCGAACCAACAACTTCCTGTTAGTGACACAGTAGCTGAGCTGCTTTGCAGGGTGAGTATATCCACCATCTTCATCCTCTCAATGCTCCTCCTCCACCCATAACAAGCCTGAGGCTAGCCTGATGCCAAACTGGGAGAAGGGGGATATGTGCATGTGTGTGGCTTTAGGCAAAGACACCTTGTGCAGCTGTTCTAGTTATCAAACGAATGCAAACACATCGTGCCAGCTGTGTTCTGGGTTTGTGTCACTGGTGAAGTGGCTCTTTGCATCAAATGGGTGCTGAATCATCTGCAGGACTGATGATGAAAGGTTGGTCAGGAGTTTTTTTTTTGTTTATTTGTTTTTTTTTTTACTTTTATTAAAGATTCATTCACAGCCAGGTGCAGTATAAGCCTCAAGACTTTTTTAAACAATTCCAGATAAAAGGGGAAGCATAACCATGACTATGCAATGAAATCAGACAGATCTTGTATAACCATTGATCTTTTTTCTATATTGCTCATCCTGTTTATCACACCGAACTCCACTGCAAAAATAACAACTTCTTGTTGTCTTAGGTATAGGTAGGGACACAACTAGCAGTTATTTTAATTATTGATTAATCTGCCAACTAATTGAATGTTTGTTCTACTCTGTTTGTTTGTGAAAAGTGCCAGACACAATTTCCTAAAGATGACAACCTTTATATTCCTTTTTTCCCCCACCAACAATCCAGATGCCATATTCATAAACATACTGAGAATTTCCTCAGAGAGCTCTTAACTTAGCCTAAAAATTTCTAAGTTGTAGCTTATGAGTGATTTAAGTAAATTCTCAGAGCGACTCTGAGCAAGGAAGGGACAGAAACTTTTACCTCAGTGAGGAGGTGTGACTGACCCCATTGCTAGGTATGACTCATTCTCTCAAAAAAATGTGAGGATCCAAAAAAAGGAAAGAAAGGGGGAAATATGCATTCTTACTGAAAATGGACACTGAATGCCAGTGAAATCACTAGAATTTAGTCCCTACTGAGACATGGTGTAATTCTGAGCACTATTTTATGGTAAATGTAAATGGACTGTATTTATATAGCGCTTTTCTAGTCATAGACTACTCAAAGCGCTTTTACAACTACGAGTCACATTCACCCCATTCACACACACTTTCACACACTAATAACACAGGTGGCTTCTTCTAGAAAGACCCAACCTGTGCATCAGAAATCATTCATACACATTCTGCACCGGTGGCGCAGCACCGGGAGCAGTTCGGGGTTCAGTGTCTTGCCCAAGGACACTTCGACATGTAGACTAGGGGAGCCGGGAATCGAACCACCAACCCTCCGATTGGGGGACGACCCGCTCTACCACTGAGCCACAGCCGCCCTATTTATTTTATATAAGGAACATCTCTTGAATAGATTGTAATATAAATAACGTAATATAATAATGGCTATACTTTAAAAGTAGTCAACAAAATGGTTGAAAACACAGACCTGCTTACCTACTTGTGCAGTAGCCTTTTCACATGCTGATAGTTATTTGCTTATGTTAATTTACCATGCTGGATATTTTAGTACTTAAAGGCCCTGTAAAGTGGCAATAAATGTGTGTTCTGAGTATGTCACACCACAGAAATATGTGTTATTAATCACCCAGCCAAATTTGAATGATTAAAAAAACTGCTAAGCATGTGAAATTAGGTCTTAAAATAATGAAAAAGTGATCAGTTTTCTTTGCTCTAAGACGCTGGGGGCGTGTCAGCTGGGGGCGCTGAAACCCCGCCCACGCACGGGAGGGTTCCCGCCTCTGTGTCTGTACGAGGAGGAGACAGTGGTCGCTAACGCTGGCAGTATCATTGTACTGACCGAGCTCTACTCGTTTGAGCCATAGACGCCACCAGACCCCAGACACTGTCGTACATGATGATCAGTCTCGTTCCTCACAGTCTGCATCAGAATGGTAATTTATTTATTCCATTTATAAGCACACAAGACAACTTTTACTCTCTTTGGTGGGAACATAAACCCGCCGGCATCACCGCCCGCGGCATAATGACAAGACCACAGATCATGTCGAAGTGACACAGAAAGGAACCCCAGATCCGCGGAAAATCTCGCGAGATTGATCATTTTAACATCATGTTGAACTACACGAATCTCGCGAGAAATTCAAATTAAGGGTTCCCTTCCAGACACGACCGAAGAAAACATTTGAGGGTTCCCCTAACTTTATAACACAACATTAAAAGCAGACGACGATCTCGCCAGTGAACGTTATGCATGGCGAAATGTGAACAGTCAGGTTGGGTCATAAGATTTGTGAATCATATAGTTTATGAACTTAAGATATTTCCAGAGCTAATGTTAGCTAGCTGTTTGTATAGCAGGCGGACAGGTCGTAGCAGTTGTGGCGCTGTGCTTTGCCTCTCTGCTCTCTACCTCGCGGTGAGTCCGGGATTAATTTCTTATCATGTGAAGGCCTCTTAGATAAAGTCACCAAGCTGCTATTCTGCACATTGTGGCATCCAGGAACACACATGCATGTGGTGGATGAGGCATAACTGGTTAGACAGCAAGCAGCAAACTATCATCAGCTTTATCTGTGGCTCCCGAGCGAGCAGGAGAACCGCCGAGGATAGTGCGCTGTACATTTTTATACCGCTGGAGCAGCAGGGGCGGGGTTATGCTGAAAAGGCGGCCGCGTGTCATCACGCGGCCGCCCTTTCAGACACGCCCATAAAATCCTGAAACACAGAAATCTTGAAACGCAATCTTAAGTCTAGCTCCACAATTCCGTTCTAAATAGTTAGGGGGCTCTTTACACGTTTTGAACAATACATTTATGACGTATATAATGTGTTTAGAAGAAAATGGCAGAATTCCCTTTACACGCTCTTTAATATCCTTTTGTGAGCCTGTGACGTGTGGATATTAAGTGGAAATTAAATGAACTGCGTCACAATATGAGACAGTGAAAGTGCTCTAATTGTTGTGTGTGCTGTGTTTTCTGAATATCTTAGTGTTGAGATGACTTTCATTTCTAGGGATATAGCATATTGTTGTGTCAGGTGGGAAAATTATCTGCCTTGTCTGGTTTTGTTTTCTTTTGTAAAACACTTGGAGAATATTGTTTCTCCACATCTTTGTCTTTCTGCCATTTTCTCCACCACTTAAGAAAATCATAAACCTATTAAAAGTCCTCCTCCCTACCCTTCACACTTTTTCACCTTAGGAACTCTCGTAAGGGCTACAGTGCTTTGTGAATAACTTCTGTCTTTACGTGGGTCTACTCTTTAAGGGGAAATTCTTAGAAAATGTCATAATCTTAAGAATTTTTCATCACCAGGAGCAACTCTTTGTATGATGAAGCTTTATGAATATGGGCCCACTAACAGCCTGAAATAAAACAAAGAAACGCTTTAAATCCTATCCATTAATTGACTAATCACTTGGGCTCTGACAGCATGCTTACATACATTTTTAAACGTGTTAGGGCCCTGTTGAAAATTTTACCCTCCAGTGAGTATTCTGGTAGAGGAGGACTGCTTCTAGATGAACCAGTTCTTTGTTTAGTAAGATAACCCTGCGTCTTTTGGTTGCTGGACTGGCTGCTTGTGTCTCTGTGTTTTATGTTGCAGGTGCCCAGTAAGTGTGGTCATTTGGGTTGTCAGGTATCGGGAACACCTGGGCCCGGTGTTCACAGTACCATAGAAGCACACCCAACTAGTGCCATGTGGGGCAGAGAAAAGGGAAATTCTGCTCCAACGCTCCACACGCCCCAAACTTGCCTTTTGTTTGCCTTTTCATCACACAACACTTCACTCATAATTCTAATATGCATGCACCCACATCAACACTACTGACTTACTGACTGTCACATCTCATAACATTTTGACATTCTTAATTGTGAGATAGTTTCAAATAAATAAATGAATAGGTTCATTGCTTTAACTTCTTGTGTCGCCTGTTTGTTTGTCATGGTATTTGAGCCAGTCATGAAAAACTGGGGGCTCATCTGGCTTAAAAAGATGTGACCATATATATATATATATATATATATATATATATATATATATATATATATATGGTTAAAGTTCGTGTAAAGCAATAATAAATGTGTGTTCCAAATTTGTCATACCATAACAGAAACATGTTACTAACCAACCAGACAAATTTGATTTTTTTTTAAAATTGCTAATATATATATATGATAGTGTGTAAAATTAGTTCTCAAAATCACGAGCAGTTTTCTCTGCTCTGAAATGCTGGGGCAATGTCCACTCCGCTGTATCAGTGTCAAACACCACTGTGACCTGAAAGTGACCTGAAACATGGACGTTCTGGCTAGCAGCTTTATTGGACATGTTTGAGCCACCAGAGCCAGAGGACGGTGACAGGATGGTAATTTTTTTCTTCTGTGCTGGGTTGTTGGAACTGAAGTGAGCTGAAGTGAACTACCGGGCTGATTTGGACTGAGAGAGACACTGAAGGTACAATTGTAATTGACTGTTAAGGAGAGGAGGGGGAGGCGGTGTCATTTGTGGGGTCTATACAGCGTTACCGAGCCGTATTTTAGGTGCACCCAAAAAATTCTGATCATAGAAATGATGAACAACAGTTTAACGGTCTAACTCCACAATTCGGTACTATGTAGTTCTCAGTCTTCTCACGTTTTCAGCAACTATTTTCTAAGATGTATAATGTGTTCAGAAGAAAAACTCATTGACACAGACTTTAAGGAGAATAAATGTCCCGTGCTCTCAGTCTAGTAATGCTAAACTGAGCCTGTCCTTGGTGAAACGCCACCAGAGGTGTCTGTGGACAGCAGTCCAAACAGCTAATCAACTGTCACACACACCCCTCTCCTGCACCCTCACTTTCCAAAAAAGGATGAACAATCTGTAATTCACTTCTAAATTAGGAAGATGGCTGTCACGGGTTTATTATTTCAACTGTGGAACACTAACCTAGTTCTGTCACTGTACAGCACGCAGGGTGGGACTCAGAGACAAGACGCCGACGACCTGACAATTAAAGAGTTACAATTATTTTACTCAAACTGAACATCCAGCTCACATGTGTCCACTGTTCACTTACAATAGCTACATGGTTCCATGCTTGGAGGACACAGGTCACAGGTCACAGGGTTAAGATTTATTCTTGTGGCCCTGGAGGATTTATGTACGGCACCATACTGGATGCCCATGGGGAACAGCCGATTTACAACTTTTATATTCCACATTTAGACGTTTCAGTCCAATCCGGTGTAATGTTTACAGACAATGCCAATTGTTGTAGAGCTTTAGAGAACAGAGAAAACCTGCCCATTTCAGCTTGATGAATACAGACTAAGCTACGGAAAGCTGTTATGCAGGTGCTGCTGTGCTGACAGTGATGATCTTCAGTCATTACAGCTTTGTCCTCTTCCAAAGTTTCACTGTCATTTATTTTGTAAAAAAAAAAAAAAGAAAGAAAGAAAAGCAAAAAGAGGAGAGAATAAATGCACACTGCGAACTGAGCAAGTTGGCTGAATTAAAAACAGACAGAGCATAAAAGATGATGATGACAAACAATATTTTATCCAGGAGAGGATAGGCAGTGCTTCTTCAGTGCTTTTGTCTCTGCAGCAGGATTTGCTAAAGGTGCACTTTTGGTTCGGGATGCTGTTTTAAAGGAGGATGCCCCACTGCAGTCTTCAAGGTAAACACTAATGCACTTGAAATTTGTGACTGGTGCAAAACACATTAAAACCAGCTCAGTGGTGTTTCTGCCAAGCTGCAGTCTTCACTACACAAGTGGCAAGTTCTTGTTCTAAACAGAGCATCCTTTTAGCATTTCTACTGCAAAATGGGCCTGGATACATTATGACTGGATCCTAGGGCTGGGAGACAGAGCTGAGAAAGTTGCCAGGACATAATGTTTCATTTGAATTTAACCATTTTTAGGCACACAGGTAATAGACTTAAGAGACTTCAAAGAAACCTGCCATACTGTTGAGAGCAACCATGCTTTTTTAAATGAACAATTTATGCTAACACTTTATTTGAAGGGGTGTGCTAAGACTGTCATTACATGTCATGACACCTGGCATGAACATCAGCTAATTAGCTGACGCCAGCTACAGATAACCGCAGACCACACAGCGGTGAGCCTGGTTTAGCAACAAGTAAACTAGCAAACCACTGTGTGTCCATCATGTTACTCTGTAAGCTAAATCACCAGGGTATCAGGCTCTGTCATCAAACTGGCCTTGTAACATTAAATGACATCTTTATGACAGGTCCAAATGGTACCACTTAAGTCGAAGTCCAGGAAATTACTCATGGCACACTTATTATGGTCTCATGATGGTCAGTGTCAATATAATAGTATAATGGCATGTTATAACATGAAGCTAAACAGTTTCTTTAAGTCTAATAATGTCAAGTTGTCAAGACATTGACAGGTTATGTTGCTTTAGTTAATGTCAGGTTGTCATAACTTATAGACAGCTGGAACTATTCCAACTTGCATTATAAATGACATAATTGAACAAAGGACACTTACAGACATAAACCTTCATAAAGGCTCCTTCATGTTCATGGCAGGTGTCGTGATATGGTAATAACAGTCTTATACAAACCCTTTTAAATAAAGTGTTACCCATTTTCTGTCTCTACTCATTTTCTCCCACACTGTTTCTGTTGTTGTGTCACATGCGGATGGTGCAACCGAACAACAACACACTTGTTCAATGATTGGCTGTCTGCATGTCAACTGTGGCACATTCCATTATCAAGGATGTTAGAGGCTATGTATGAGGCAGGGTGTATGCATTTAATGTTTTCTAGTGAAACTACTGAATACTTTATTGAATAATTTTCTTATTGCTATTGATGAAGTGTCTATTATTGATACATATTGCTAGTGATTTATTGGCCAGGCCTAATGGATCCTGAAGGTCAACCCATGTTGTTACAGAGTTTATTTCCATACAGTTTAAGCCTTTTGCTGTCTTTCTCATCTAAACCAGCAGGTAAAAGCTGCACTAATAAAAAAGGCCAAACCGAATGAGTGACCTTTGACCTTGCTTCTTTTTAAAATGTATTCCTGCAGCGTTGATATGAATGAACGGAGAAGTGTCTATCTTTACTGTAATATATCAAAAAGAGAGGCCACTTTGTCATCTAAGTGTTCTGTCCCTCATGGAGAATAAAATAAAACCTGAACCCGCGTGTGCAATTATTTATAGTATCAAGGCTGTGCTGACACCTATCAGGGGAATTGGCTTTAATTAGGCAAATAATAATCCTGATTAAAGTGGCATCTTTTATATTCATAAGGATTTACAGTAAGTGCTTCGGCCAACTGACTCATGTAGGTTGACATCACCACCACAGAAATACATTAACAACTGCTGTGGTTGGCTTTGGCCATAACATTAACAGGCACCAGTACTCCCATTGCACTTCAAACTTAATTCATGACATTCAACACAGAGGCTTTTGAAGGGAGGTGTTTTAATTTCACCTCTGCATAACTGATAGTGCATGAAATCTTGTGTTTCTGATATTTTAGAGGAATCCTCTACGATCTCCATTGTCTTTGGAAGAGGTGTTTTAATATTAGTTAAATATAACATCAAATCATCAGCAAATAAACTCAATTTATATTTTTCTTTATCTACAGTTATCCCATTCATTTTCTGTTTAGATTTCTGTGCCAAAGGTTTGGTTGCTGGTAAGTAGGGAGATAATAAACAACCTTTTCTAGTGCCTCTTCTTAATTTAAATATCCCACATAAAGTTCATTAACATAAACCTGTGGTGTTGGTGACTTGTCTTGATTATGGAAATGATTTCCACTGGAAATCAAATATATCTAATACTTTTAAAAGATAGGTCTATTCCAATTGGATTTTTAAAAAATTATTTTCGAATAACCTGATCAAGGTCGTACCAAAATGTTATGAATTAATCTTAAATATAAAGCCAGTGTGGGGGAGTCTTTTTGCTCTGTACTGTCGACATGTGGCCTTCTCCTACACACCTGTCTACAAGTGTAACCACTAGTGCCACTAAAATCTTACACACTGGTCCTTTAATAAGTCAGTTAATTCAAAAGAATTTTAAAGAAAGATAAGCTATGGGCCTTTTAATGTTTATTCATTTTATCTGATGATTAAAGTTATTATTAATGTTTGTTTATTAACCGTCGTTATATTATATACAGATATTGGCCTATCACAGCTATATTGATCTATATCAGTATTGGCATATATGTTGTCTGATATGCACGAATATGAAAATGTATTTTTTTACAGAACACAATGAAGATTGTTTTTAAAAATTTTTTTTAGCTTTATAGGGCACTTTTTACATATATTTGATCCTTTTTCTTAATTCAAGATAATAATAATATCAATCAATGAATCAAGGTCATTTATTATCATTGCACAATACAGGGTTGTAAACAAAATTAAAATAATTAATTTTGTTCTATTTGTGTTTTTGTATTTCCAGTTATTAATCATTATTAAAAATCCTGGTGAAAGTTTAAAGTTTCAGTGACCTCATGTCATTTTGGACAATACATTTTATCATATTTATCATCTTTGTCAACTTGAGGAATCATTACCAAAAAATTTGTTTATATACATTGTAGCCTATATATTTTATCCTGTAGAAAGAATATTGGTCAATATATCAGTATTGGAATTTTTGTGCTCCCTGACATCGGCATCGGCCCCAAAACTCCAGTATGATAGGGCTCTCAAATTATTATTATTATTTTTTAAAGAAATCTTACTTTGCTGATTTTGTTTCTTTTCGGTCCATTTTACTGATTAGGGTTTATCTCTTGACACCAATATCAGTGCATAAAATATCACATTGTATTGATCAAACTGTCACAGGAAATTGGTAAAGAATGAAAGGAAGCTTTTCAGAGAGGACAATATGATCTATTGTCGCTTGTGTTGTGGTGATCACGTCATGTCCTAGGCCTCCTGTATCCTCCAGTGTCAAAGGCCTCCCGCATCACTGAGGCAGACGGCTGCAGACTGTAACAGAGCCGGCAGGCAGGCAGGGTAGATGTATGGAGCTCCTGACCAGAGCGTTTCGTAACCTGCTCTCCAACAGACCGTCCTTCCGTGTGCGCACATCAAATCCTCCAACAACAACGTGGAGCCTCCGGCCGGCCGCTGTGACGCGCTTTGTGTCATGCAGATGGTGCAAAGGCCTGATGGATCATACGCAGCAAGTCATCAATCAGTGAAGCGCCGTGTGCCATGGCTGCTGGAGGATGTGATTATTCTAATGTGATTAGAATAATATGATTATTAACCGCATCAGCTCGGGCACCGCATCGTTCCTCACTGTCTGCCTGCCTGCCTGTGTGTGTGCGCCGGTTTGAAGGGCGCTGCGTTAACCCGACGTTACCTGAGAAAACACTGAGATACTAACACCGCTCTGTGGAAACTCACCAGATACGCTCCCACGGTGCCCTGTGCCAACATGAGCGCACATTCCGACACCAGAAAGATCTTGATGTTGGAAAAACACGAGGTCTTCTTCTGGTTGTCATCCTGCTCCTCCGGGTCGTCGGTGCTGCTCCGCTCTGTGCAGATCTGGTTTTTAACCTGCATCCTTCGGCTCAGGCTCCGGTCGGCATGAAACTGAACGGGTCCGGTCCGGCGGGGAGCATCTGGTTCTAATGACGAGCTGCACTGCAGAACAAGTGCGAATCTCTTCGTCAATAAGCCCGTCTAGGCTGGAAAACACAGCGAGAAATACTGCTGTCCACTCAGCATTACGCACAGTCCGTCATGCAGCGACCTCTCTTCTCCTCAGCGCCTGTCCAGCCAGTGCGTATCGGCTACATCATATTTAAATACGTAGGCGAAGCGTGTATATGTGTGACGGCTTCTGATACCCGACGTAGAACTACAGGACGCTGTTTCTCCACATCCGGGATGTTACATCTCCACCCAGGACCGGTACCGACTGGATTTTGGATTCTGAGCCCGGTTCCGAGCCGCAGCTCTGCGTCCTTCAAGCGGCGGTGTGATGCTCCTCCTCCTCCTCCTCTTGTACATACACCACAGCAACGAGGGAGGTCTAATCTCTCTCTCTCTCTCTCTCTCTCTCTCTCTCTCTCTCTCTCCGTCAACGTGTTTTCTCACATCATCGGTTTACCTGTGCAGACTTCCAGCTTTCATCATTGACACAAAAAACGCAACATTTCATCAGAACTTCCACGGAAGCATCTAAACATACGCTGTCAAATCAACTGGATATAGAATGACACAGCACATCTTTACTTGTCAATAGCAAATGTTGTGTTCTTATATTACTTTGCAGATTAATACTGCTATAATAAATCAATATCATTGTGGAATGGGTTCAGGGTTAAAGGGACAGTTCAACCCCAATGTAATAAATGGAAATTTTTCCTCTGGCTTGTGGTTCTATTTATCCATCTACATTGTTTTGGTGCGAGTTGCCAAGTTTAGGAGATGTCCGTTGAAGAGATGTCTGCCTTTCCCCTAAAATGCAACTAAATGGCAAGACTCAAGATAATCCACAGATCTTGTTGTGAGGAGTTTCATGTAAGAACTTTCTTTCTACTGTTTGCCAACCGTATCACCACGCAGAAGGAAGCGTTCATTTGGTACAGACTAAACTGGTGCATTAGAGTATGCCTCTGATTGGCTATACCATTAATCTATCTATGATGCAAAACGGTGCTACAAACTGGGCAGGAAAAGAATGAGAGGAACTTAGCCACGGCAGTTCACATGTTTTGTTCCCAGAGTTGTGTCAAAGTCTGTTTCCTCTTACCTTAACCTCACCCCAACCTTATCCCTAACCCTAACCAGACCCAATTGGAACTTGTGGGTATCATTAAGTGTTAAGTTACAGGATGGACAATGAAGTGTTAAAAGGGAGAGAGTTGACCGCTGGCAGGTGGCTCCAAAGCTGCAACAACTGGTCTGGGTACGGTTAAGAGCCATCCACACCCAGAACTATTATTACACAACTACAAAATATTGTTTTAAAAATCGTTCTAACCCAAATGAATGGTGGAATCCACACCACAACTATAAATTTGTCGTGTGGGGTGATTTATATAGATATTGCTATAGTTGTGGAGAGCCCTTTAAGGATAAGGTTGGGGTGAGGTTAAGATAAGAGGAAACGCACATCGACAGGAACAAAAAACATGAGCTGCTGTAGCTAAGACGCTGTCCTCCTGCTCATAACTGGTTCATAGCATCTTTTAGCATCATATAGGCAAATGTTGGTGTTTAGCAGATGCCTGGAATGCCTGGGTGGGTATAACCAATCACAGAAGAGTATGGAAGTGTCTTCCCGCAAGGCATATTGGATACGCATGTCCACCAAGTCAGTTTAGTCTCTCCCGCATGGATCTACTCATGGATGAGAGGTCTGTGCTTGTGACAGCAGACTAGACTAACATATTCATCTAAACAATCCCTCTGCCCCCATAATCAAGAAGATCAGACAGAAAGAGAAAAGGGATGGGATGGGAAGACGGAAGGATCAGTAGGTGGATGTCACTACTGCTCAATAGTTGTGTCATTGTGTTACCATTTCTCCTTTATTGACACAATAAGTGCCTGTTATGGATTTGTTACTGCTTCATTAATAGTCCATGGTACTTTATCCTTTGAATTCCCAAAGTTTTGATTAGTTTTAAGAATGTAATCTTCAAATATCACATTCCTAAATATCTGTAATAACCTGAAAGTGGCAACTTTCAATATTTAAATCTGTTTCTATTTTTTTTACCCCAATCTTTTCAGTTATCTTTTCAGTTTTGCAATAGGGGTCCTGTGTGTAAGATTTATGGAGATTTATTGGTCAAAAAAGGCCAAAATCGACTATAATATTCATTTGTATTTTTTCATCAGTGTATAATCACCTGACAGTAAGAGTTGTTGTGTTTTTGGAGTGACAAACCCTGGCTCTAGATACGGCATTTTGTGTTTTGCTAAGGTTTCACAACTGGTGTAGGTTCTCCTACATGCTTGGAAGGGGAGGGTGAGGTGAAGTGTTTGCAGTCTGCTGGCTTAATGCTAGATGGCACTAAATCCTACGCACGGGTCCTTTAACCCTTTGTTTTAGGGTTAAGTTTTCCCCAAGATTACTACAGTATGACTCTTGAGCTAAGCACAGGTTCACTTGAACCAACCAGAGAGACATAGTGCTGTCTCATTTGACCAATGTTATGTTATGTTATGTTATGTTATGTTATGTTATGTTACGTTATGTTAGAGGCTTTAGCTGAGGTAATCTATCTTCATGCCTGACTGAAGTGTACTCAGCTGCTTCAGGATGGTTAAAAATTCATCATTTGCCACACAAGAACTCTGTTACACACATCAGCAGCTCACTTTATTGTACTGCTGTAGCTGTATTACATGAACACGTGGTGAAGAACTGTAGTAGTGTCAGTGTGGACAAACGCTTAGGGACCATTACAAGCTACGCCATATTTTTTTCATGATTTTCAATGTGTTCTTTAAG
>JAJHUR010107344.1:0-18201 GCA_027495735.1 Lutjanus campechanus
TCACTTAATCCAGAAAAGTGATAGACTGATTGATAATGAAAATAACTGCTGCAGGAAATACTTGAAAAATAGGTCCAAACATAATGACGCACATGGACGTATATATATTTTCAAGTGACAAGATTGTGACAGGATTACTTAATCGATAAACTGAGGAAATGATCGTTAGTTGCGGCCCTGTTGCGATGTACTCATTATTTTGTTAGATTTATTCTTCAAAAGTCACCGGAATGCAGGAAACAAAACCTCTGAAACTCAACTGTCATCTCATGAGGGTGCTTATGTGTCAGGGTCTGTGAAGAGGATGTGTTCAAGCTGAAAAAAAGGGGTGTTAAGAGCAACTTAACACCCACTGAAAATCTCGTCTTCGCTAACCTCCAGTGGTTTAACTTCTCACCTTGCTGTTGTGATGGACCCCATGACATCACTGCTGGGTGTGGTTACAGGTGAAAGAGAGGAGCAGTGAGGAGTCCAGCTCTTTGCAGTGAGTCAGACCATTTGGCTCAGCACAGCAAAGTGTTCAACAGTCATTAATTTAATACCACGTCTGGAGTTTATAATTCAGCCAGATTTAGCAGTGTTTTCACCTGATTGTTATGTCTGTGCACATAACTTAATTTATTCAATGCAATTAAACTAAACCTTATATTATGCAGCGTGGTCCTTTGAAATTTCTACTCTGGGCTGGAACAAGTGTTATTGTTTGCATGTTTCACGTTACTTAGAGGTCAAATTAATGCCGAATGAGTCAGTGTCTGTTTGTGAGTTGTAAGAAATCATTAATAGTCTTGTAGAAGGCGCAGATGTTTATAACGGTTAAATTCAGCAAAATGTTAATGGAGTTTGGCAGCAGTGAGACAGGCAACCACTTAACTCAAAGTCCAGAGTGTGTTCTTTCAGAGCAGTAACTTTACATTGACAGACAATTGACAGTTATAAACAGCTGATTAACTTACAGTTGAGGACTCATCATTGTTTGTTATTGTCAATTTATGATGTTGCACATGTCCTGTGTTCCTACAGTGTTCCTGCAGTGTTCCTGCAGTGTTCCTGCAGCGTGCAGGAGCTTCTTCGAGTCTGGGGAGAAGGCGTTATGGGGGAACAACTTGTTGCAACCATAGACTGACAATTAAATAGAATTCCAACCTATTTACTATACAGTCTATGGCTCAAACTCACTATTTGGACTGCTGTACTCAGTTTCATCCGCACGTTTGCTACATACTGCTCCTTTAAATAATGTAAAAACATCTTTTACCCACATGTATTGAATATTTTATTGATATTGAAGTATGATTTTAATTTGGCGACCAGCTTAAAATACCAAAGTCTCACCATGCTTAGAGTCAGAGGTGTCTGGATCCTATTTAACAAATATGGTATAAGATCATCCTATTTTTCTGTCTTTTACTGAAAAAAAGAAATTGGCTGTCACATGGGAGCTAGCTCCCATCATTCACTTAAGGTAGGCGGCTCATAGAGCCGACTTGTTCATGACCGACACATCGCTACAAAAGATTACATCCATCAGTGCCAATCAGTGATGCTGCCTGTGGTCAGAAGTGAAACAGGCCTGAAACTTTAAGCCACAGACGGCTGCAAAACACAGTTTCTCTGCCTGGTTTTAAGTTACTCTTTAGGTTTTTCAGCACCAGCCAACACTCACTGTGCTTTACATGTGATGGTGGGGCAACAATAATAACAGCAGCAAAATGAAGGTTCCAGTGAGAAACATGCTGTTTTCACTTAGAGACTTTTTTTTTTTTTACAGAGGACAGAGGACTGAAGAGCTGAACACTATGATGTCACAGTAAAGGTGACCTTTGACCTTTTGGCTTTAAAATGTCACCAATTCATCATTTTATCCTATTAGATATTTGCATGTCGTTTGTCATTATTAGTGTATGAAATCTTGAGTTATGGCCAAAAATGTGTTTAGTGAGGTCACTGTGTCTTTTGACCGTCAAAATCTAATCAGGTCATCTTGGAGTCCAAGTGGACAAGTTTGAAGCATTGCATTTAAGTAGAGTTTTCAGGTATCTGTACTTTTAACTTTTTGCTCCCTACAATTAAACACAAATATCTGTACTTTATACTCCTTTCATTTTCAAAACAGGCTTGTTCTTTTCTTTGTAATGCACTTGGTCAATTATTGATGGATTTATATTTTGCATCATTGATATAGATGGGACAATAACCGATGGAAAAGATGATTTCTTGGTGTATCCATCAGTACAAATCAAACGGAACAGATGTGACTAGACAGAAAGGACGTAACAAGACAAAAATGATGTGACAAGATGAGAAAGATTACCAAGACAAAAAATGACCTGACAAGACGAAAAAGACAAAACAAGATGAAAAAGACATAACAAGACAAAAGACAGAAAAATGACAAAAGATTCAAAAAGTGCATACCAAACATAACAGATGTAACAAGACAGAAAAAACATAAGATGAAAAAGATGGAAAAAGACAAAAAATGATTGTTAATACAAAAAACGTAGCATGACTAAAAATGACGTAACATGATGAAAGACACAAAAAGTTGAAAAACAATGTAAAAGATATAGTATGGAAAACATTGTAAAAGATGCAACAAGACAAGAAATGACAAGATGAAATAACAGAGACAATGCAACAAGATAAGAGACACATAATAGACATAACAAGACTAAATACTAACAAGACAAAAAAGACAAAAACACGAAGCACCACACAGAAGACGCAACAAGACAAAAATGCCATAAAAACTTGAGACAAAAATGACGTAACAAGATGAAAAATGATAAAAGATTTCACATGATAGAAAACACAACAAGATGAAAAATGACTTATAAGATGAAACAAGACAAAAAACGCATACTAGATGACATGAGAGGAAAAACTGGGATGATGAAAAAGATGTAAAAACACTAAAAGTGACATAAAAGATGTAAGACAAAACAGACAAGAGAGGGAGACTCAGTCAACTGTGCACAGAAAAAGTCGGTAGAAATGTTCTTCAGAGTTAGACTTTTTCCTGTGAGTACATTTCAGAGCCTGAACTTACAACTACAACTATGTTAAATCAGTACTTCTACTTTTACCAGAGTCTTTTTTTACACAAGTATCTGTACTTCTACTTAAGTACGGCAAGTGTGCCACCTCTGCTGTCCAGCCATGAGAGCGGGATCAGTCCTCTTATCTAAATCTCACATAAGCATATTTCCTAAAATGTTGAGCTATTACTTTAATGGGTTTAGTGATTGAGACACTAAAAGGTTCAAAACACTTGAACCCAGTTCTCTGGGCTGGCAAGGCTGTGCACACCAGCTCCCTCAGGCAACACTCAAATATGCTGCTCTTGCATGATAAAGCCATTCATCACTCTCCAAAGATTTGGGGTGCATTGCATTTGCACCCGTCCACCCTCTATCATTACTCACCATCATTATGTCTCAAACATGCTGGAGTTTTTTGTGTCTCCTTGCCTCTGCTCTCCGAGGAAAGACGGACAGAGACAGTGGCAGTAAAGATGTGACGGGGCAGGCTGTCGGTTTAGAAACTCCACAGAGGGCAGCGCCGAGCGGTCAGTCAGCGCAGCAGCTGTATCACTGTTATTTAGAGCAGATGGGAGACAACAGCGACAACTCAGTGCCAAATTCTTTTCACAAAATGACATTTTAATCATATGATTTTCCAAGATGTTTCCATCAGCACCCAACAGGGGACTGAACGCATGACTGTTTACAGCAGACACCATGACAACAAGTGTATAGGACTGCTGAAAATTAGTATTGAATATTATAGGGTTTGGAGAGGCAGTGCTGGAGTCTGAATAGAAGCATTAATAAGTCAAGAAGTCTTTTTTTCGGTGAAAACACGATCATTGGTAAAGCTTTCAACACTCCATGTTTGTTGTGTTTCTTAATTAATAGGTATAGACCATTCCCTTTAAAAAAAAAAAATTATAGTCTGGAAACAGTGGCGGACTCGCTGTCTGACGGGCAGGGGTGATGTACTTTATCACATTTTGTCCACTGGATGGGCACCCTAGAGGACACTTTATGACGTCTTGTAAGTTTGAATGGCACCCTACACCAAAGGGCCCTTCATCATGCTGTCTTAGACATTGGACCAATGTAGTGGGCTCTTTATCATGTTTTATCCGCTGGAAGGGCAGTGTAGAGGGTGCTTTATCACTTTTAGCACACTGGAAGAGCACAAGTATGCACTGAAAGGGGACCCTAGAGGGCACTTTATCATGTTGTCTTGGACACTGGGCAACTCTAGAAGGCACTTTATCACATTTTGTCTGCTGGAAGGGCCTTTTAGAAGGTATTCTATCACATTGTTTTGGACATTGAGCCACACCCAACTCACTGGAAGTGCACCTGAGGGGGCACTTGATCACATTTTGTCCACTGGAAGGACACTCTAGGGGGCATTTTATGATGTCTAGTCGGTAGGAGGGAAACCCTAAACTAGACGGCACTTTATCATGTTGTCTTGGACATTAGGCGCTTCTAGTGGGTACTTTATCATGTCGTCTTGGACATTGGGCCACTTTAAAGGGCACTTTGTTTTCTGCACTGGAAGGACACTCCAGAGGCTACTTCATGACATTTTGTCTGCTGGAAGGGCACCCTTTAGGACACTTTATCATATTGTCTTGGACATTGGCCCACTCTAGAGGATACTTTATCATGTTTTATCCACTGTAAGGACACGCTAGAGGGCATTTAATCATGTTTTCTACACTTGAAGGACATCATAGAGGACACTTTATCACTTTTTCGTTGTCATGGACATTGGGCCACCTTCAAGGGAACTTTATCACGTTTTATCTACCATAGGGGCATCCAAGAGAGCATTTTTGTAGCATTTATTTCTGATATGGCAGCAACCTGCTGCACCCTATGATTCCCAGCCTGCTATAGATATCAGCAGGTATTATGACACATGCATACTGAATTAGAAGAGTCACTGCAAGCCTCCATGGTGTACAAGAGTGTCTTACAGTATATCAGAAATCATAATGCATTAGATGACTATAATAATTTGCGAGGTCAGGTAACAGTGTTGCTGCCCATTTTGCATGCAGGTTACATGCTGTTAGACTCATCATGGTTTCTGTTATTGCAGAGATGCAGAGGTGGTTATGGCTGCTGTAACACCTTTATGACAGCTCTCCTCCACACACGCTGTATCATGCTCTTTCTTTTTATTTCTGTCACGTTTGTGCTGTATCTCTCACATACAGAGACACACACACACACACACTCACGTACACACACTTCTTCACTTGTTCTATTTATTTCCATTTTGCTGCACTGAAAATGTCACCTCGGCATTGCCATTAAAATTGTACCGTGCTCTTTTGAGAACTTGAGATTTTTATGTAACACATTTGTGCAGCAGCTTTTTGTTTGGCGTCGAAATTGTGCCCTTTAAACCATGTTAGTGGCTTGGCTTTGGAGGTGTCGACTAACAAGCTGTAAACACACATACCTGCTGAACAAGGCCTGATTGCACCAGAAAGTGGTACAGCAGGGGTCTTTGCAAAATATTTGGCTGAAGAAGCTTGGAGACAGTTATATTGGGGAACTGCCATGGGCTGTATGAGAGAAGTGGACGTAGCCACCGAGATGTCCACCATTGGCTTGTGGACTATGATTTTGTGGCCTCAAGTTTGGCATTTTGGGCATCGCTATCTTGATTTTCAGGAGCCAGAAGTGACCACATTTGGATGAAAGGGCATAGCTGGGGAGGATACACATTATTACAACTCTATCCTGATTGCAGGTTCACTGTGGCAGAGACTTGTCAATCACAAGCTTGCAACGTACTAAAGCATGCCATTCTTTATTGTCTATTTTACTTTAAATTGGACCATAATTTACAAAATGAACATCATGCTGTGTTGAGGAAGATTTGAAACTAGTGATTGAGACAATAAACTCACCAGGAAACTGTTTACTATGGTAATAAATCAAGTGAGAAGCAGGGTATTTTTCTCATAGACTTCATAGAATCAGACTTCTTTTTGCAACCACTGGAGTCGCCACCTGCTGGTTGTTTAAAAGAATTCAGGTTTAAGCAAGGGCATAGAGTTGGGTCAGGATGGTGGGGACATGTCCCTACCTCGCAAAAATTTTGATCAAATCGAAATATTAGAACTGTTGACCATCAGTGTCTAGTCAGTATTAGTTAATGAGATTAAGTATTGCGATAAAGCAATCAGGGATAATTGTAGATGCATTTTCAAGTTTTGAAAGATTGCATGCTCTCCCTTATTATGCATCACAATGGTTTGGTCCAGTGCCTACTCATAGCCAGTGGTCTCTTTTTACTGCCAAAATATTTAATACATAAATTAAGCAATTAGCAACAAACCTAAGTGAGTTTTTCAGTTATTTATGCTGTAATCTTAGTCAGCACTCCTCTGGCAGCATGCACTGACAGCTTTTACTTAGCTTATGGGGGCAAGAGTTTATTATATTTATTGTCCCCACCAACCATAGCATGAAAATCCACCCTTGGGTTTTAGACATATCATATAAGTCATAATAACTTTCTATTTTCTCCCTACTGTTTGTTTACTCTCGACATTTTGTACACCATACGCAGTTTAATTCAGAAAAAAGTTATTAAAGAGGAAAAATAAAGGTCTCTAAGCTACTGAGTTAGCAAGCGGTCAGTTAGCAAATCTGTTAACTCATTATTGAGACAGAAAGCAAATGCATAAGCATTTGTTTTCATTTTCAAAAACAATCTTGACTTTGAACAATTTAACCAATATTTGATTGTGTTTGATGCTTCAGAAAGACAAAGGCAAATTATTTCTGAACTAAAAGGATAACCACCTTACATTAGGCAAACAGTGATTATTAGTAACATACTAAAACCTGTCCAAACCTAATATATAGTAGCTGTAAATAGTATACTTACAGTCAACGCATTCTCACTCCTAAAACGTCAAATACAGCAGCTTGTTCAGTGACCCTACGCTTCAAACTATGATGCTGTAGGTACTGATCTAGTGTCAGTTTTGCACATGCAGAGCTCTAGGGTCAGGTTAGCAATAATAATTCAATGTCCATGTAGATTTTCAAAATAAAGGCACAAAAACTACTTGGTTAGGGCGAGATTCCACCAGGCACGGCTGCCTCGCATGTCAGGTATCACTACCATTCTACACAATGCTTGTGATTTCACCAGCAGCGTCTCAGCACATATCAGATGCAGCTCTCTGCTACCAAATGTGCGCTGGGCCTGTGTTTGACAGACGCCATGTCAATCTGCACCAGCCGGCAGGAAGTCAGATACAGAAAAAGCAGAGTGAATCCAGTCAATTTTCAAAATAAAAGACCTTGTGCAGAATCACAATCATAAAGACAGACAGAAAAGAAACTATGTAAATATATAAGCTGCTTATCCTTGGTAGAAGCACAAACAGCTAGGGAAGAGGACCAAATCAACCAAGTCTGAGCAAGAAAACATAATCAAGCAGGACAAATGCTCCACTGCTGAAACACTTCTGAAATGCTGCTGGCGGGGGTATGCAACCATATAGAAGACGGATGAAAAGGGTGAGCAGACATGTTGTGCCCAGTGAAATCAACTGGTCAGGCAGAAAAACTATGCAGGTTTAGGAAAAGATCATGGTCCAGTTAAAAAGTAATCAATGTTGATTATTGTTTCATACAAGAACCGAACCCCAATCTCCTCGTGTCTGAAAGTCCTGTGTTTGTTTGACCAATCCATCCACTCCACTTCCTCCATAGATACATTTTCCCACTCTTTATGCGACATCAGCTGACTCTGACGACACATCAAAACGTAACACTAGAGGGGTGCATCCAGAAACGATGCTACAGGGGTACCTACAGCATCATAATTAGTTTAAAGCGCTGGGGCACTGCCCAGGCTGCTGTAATTGAGTCCTTGCAAATCAGAACAAGCGGCTACACTATACGTACAAACACTAAACACAAAACTCACTTTTGCTTACTGTAAACAGGGCACATGAAATAGTCACATTCCTGTTCCCTAACTGTTCCTGTAAGACATCTTAATGCAACACACCCGGAAACAGAGGCTGATATGATTGATTTATATTACCCATTTATATGAACTATGTTGCCATATCATGAGCTTTACAATAACAAGAAAGCTATTCTAAACTAGACATAAATTGGTACAACTGGTTAATGCGCACTTATGTTACGCCAGTTTAACTACATAAATTTGGTAGCAACAATCCAGATACATGCTTCAAGTGTAACCAGGAAAGAGGAACACTGGTCCACTGCGTTTGGGAGAGTGTGTGAGTTCTGGGGGGAAATCAACTCGTCTGCTGCAGAGATTTTTATCCCCACAGTTACCCCTTGAAGCAAAGGTCTTTAGTTTGGGAATGCACTGAAGTATCCCAAATTTATAGAGAACTAAACAAGCCTTCCATGTGCCTGTCACAAGCAAGATGTCTGATTGGTCTTGGAAAAACACGACCAGACCTTGAATAGGTCAGTGGTTCAGAAAAATGTCCTGTTGTCATTCAATGGAAAAGATAACCTATATTCTTTAGGGAAAAACATGACCTTTTCAAAGAAATCTGAGGACTATTATATGGTATAAATAGAAGGATTGTAAAAAGTTCTTGATATGTCACTTTATTAAAGGTTGTGTACAGCAACAATAAATGTGTTTTCTGAGTTTGTCATTAACCACCCAGCCAAGTTTGAATGCTTGAAAAAATCTCAAATTACCTCTCAAAAACCAACCTGAGACATGGACGCTCTGTCCAACAGCTTTATTGGACGTGTCCAGACATGTTTGAGCGACCAGAGCCAGAGGACGGTGACAGGATGGTATTTTTTTTTCTTCTGTGTCAGGTTGTTGGAACTGAAGTGAGCTGAAGTGAACTGCTGGTCTGATTTGGGCTGAGAGAGTCACTGAAGGTACGTTTGTAACTGACTGTTAGGGAGGATGAGCGGAGGGGGAGGTGGTGTTATTCATGTGTCTGTAGGGCTTTTGTAATGTTTGCAAGACCGCCAAAAAAATCCTGAACACAGAAATGGTGAACAACAGTTTCACAGCCTAACTCTTCAGTCTTTTTTACGCTTTCAGCAGCTCTTTTCTAACATCTATAATGTGTTTTGACACAAAAACTCCCCTTTTCTTTTACACAGACTAATAGTGACTCCGCTTTGACTGAGTTGGTGTATCAATAGAGAACCACATGTTGTCCCCGGGCCCTGTTTTTGTTCGCTTTGGGGGTTTTTTGTACCTTTTTAGTTTGTTTTTTTTTTCCAATTTTGTCTGACGTATTTTGATTGCCTTTTTTGTAGACGTGTCAGTTTTTTGTTTGTTCTTTGTTTTTTGCAGTATTTGATATGGCTCCTCCTCTCTTACTTCCATATGTCTGATATAAACTACCTGTGTAACCTTTTATTTCTGGCCATTATTAGATGGATGAAGATGTTGAATGCATCTTTAAGTTAGAAAAGCAATTAAAAAAAGGACAGCTATACTCATTTAGAACTTTTGACCTTTTATTAACTTAAGTATGAGAAGAAGAAATCTTTATCACATGGAAAACAACCCAAATCTTTTCAAAACCTTGCACAGTTCAGTGTACTGGCCTGTGTTTCTGTCCCCTGGCATTGAGGAAAGCACAGAGCACATTTTTCAACACCCACTCCTCTGCTACCAA
Source organism: Lutjanus campechanus (assembly GCA_027495735.1). Lineage (NCBI taxonomy): Eukaryota > Metazoa > Chordata > Actinopteri > Lutjaniformes > Lutjanidae > Lutjanus > Lutjanus campechanus. Next base: position 9,698 of record JAJHUR010107344.1, read on the forward strand.
AGTCCCATAGAGCTGTCAGAAGGCCATTGCTTAAAATAGTATTTATTTGTCCAGACTGTCTGGTAAATTTATTTTACCACCCTTCTGCTTGGAATCACAGTGAATCATTTATAAAATGTCTTAAGTTCTCATCTTTAGTGACTCATTGTAAGATTTTATTTTCCTTTTTGAATGGTTTAAAACAGCTTCAGAACATCCTCTCCATTCTGTGTTTGCTAGTTGAGCTTTTTCATCTTTTCTAATAAATACCCATGAAAATCAGTTAATGAAAGTATCACAGTCTTGGATGCAGAGTTCTGCGGCACGTACAGACAGGTAATGAGTGTTTGGCATTGAAGATTGAAACTACATGAAAAAAGGAAGATCTTGCAGATGACGGCACCGGTGCAAAGTCATGTAAGGACTGAAGCGTCACAAACACCAACATATGGAAATGGAACAAGCCTATAGCATGAAAGAGAGGAGAGCCAAGGTCTTTATCATGTTACCCACCATGAACCGCTGTGTGAGTGTTTGTGTGCGTGTAGGTGGGCACGGTGTTCTTGTGAGACTAACACTGGATTTTGCTACACTTCAAAATGTATTTGTTTAACTGAAGCGATAAGATAAAAATAGAAAGAGTTGGGGATGAATAACAAGTTAATATTCTCTGTTTTTGCCCCTGTGTGAGCGGACTGTCTCTGTAACATACGCCTTTCAGTTTACACACTGGTTTATAGCCAAAAGGCTCCAAAGCCTGACTAGTGGCAATGTTAGTTCCAGCCCACTGTTCAAATACAGAACAAACAACAGCATATCTTGAGGATTGACTTAGAATTCTTTATCCTCTCGGTTACATTTTTGTCCTGCGGTTGTGATAGTCCTGAATGTCTAACACGGACAGGCTTCATCCTCTGGGAATTGTAAACGTGGGAAGTAAATTTAACAGAGGAGGGAAGAAACAAAGTACAAATACTTTGTTACTGTACTTAAGCAGATTTTTCAGCTATCTTTTCTTGAGTGTTTATTTTTCTGACAACTTTTTACTTTTGCTCTATTGTAGCACAAATGTCTGTCTTTTCTGCTCCTCACAGTTCTACATTTTCAAAACCGTCTCATTACTTTAATTGTAATAGATTTGAGGGGATTATTGATACAAAAGATGTTAAAGACAAAAAAGGGGTGTAACAACACGAAAACCAACCAAATATGCAAGATGAAAAAGACATAACAAAACAAAAAATCTAACAAGATAAAATACATGTTAAAGACGTAGCAAGACAAAAAGGCAAAACAAGACGAAAAACAACATGAAAAATGTTGTAAAATACAAGATACAAGTGATACAACAAGACAAAAAAAGACAGAACAAGACGAAAAGGACGTAACAAGTCAAAAAGACCTAATAAAGATGTAAAGAACAAAAAATAACTTTAAAGATTTAACGAGATGAAAAACAACGTAAACTGTATCACATGACAAAAGAGATGTAACAAGATGGAAACGACGTAACATGACAAAAGAAACAATGTAAAAGATGTGACAAGATGAAAAACAACATAAAGGATGTAACAAGACAAAAAACATTTAACAAGACAAAAAAGACATAAGTTGAAAAAGTCGTACTGAGATGAAAAAGACACAAAGGACAAAAAATAACTTTAAAGACGTAACAAGATGAAAAAACGATATAAAATACATAGCTAGAAAAAAAGAGTCATAACAGGACAAACACACAGGGCCTCACGCCTATAGGCCCTTACACCTGACACAAATGGGATGACAATCAAGTGAACCCCAGCCCCAGAGCTTTCATAATGAATTGCTTTATTGTGATAGGGGACCCTCCTAACTGGATGCAACGTGAGTGAACTCGAGTGGAAGGAGGGCAAAACACTGCTTCTAAAACCATGTGAACAAGTGAGCGAGCGAACAGCTGATGAGGACGTCCTTGTCTGGTCAGTCTGAGCCACATGTCACTGGTTTGAAAACTCACCCTGGTTCTATTTAGCAAAGTTTTGTGTTCTTGCTTCACCTCCAACATATTTAATCTGGTCAAATTGGTGCTGACCTTGAAGTTTGTAGCACCTTTTTTTATGGGAATATCCTCAAAAAGGACAAAGTTGCAAATGCAGTGCAGTTGTAAAATTGCCATAGACTAGTAAATTCCACTGGCATTTGAAATGACCACAAATAAAGTCATAGCTTACTTTATTATTCTTAAGATTTAATTTAGATGATGAGGCATAGTGTGTGTTGGTTGTTCTTATGTGTTACTGATCAAGCACACAAAGGTCTTTAATTAATTAACAAGCACAAAGTGTCATGAATTCAAACACCCCTGATCATTAATGCACTTAATATGGTAACTTGTGGTTCTACCATCTGAATTAGACACACAACATGATGTCTGTCACCTGCTTTGTGTGGAAATACAAAATATTAAACAGTGAAGATGCAAAATGTGCACTGCGCTGGAGGGATAAAATGTGCTGGACTGAGGTTTGCTGCTACATTTGGAATCTCAGTCAAAATTCCAGGTGAAAGCTCAAGGCTTCAAGAACACTGGATTCATACTTTAGCCAAAACACCTCTGGGTGAAATACTGCAGCATCTGATCACGTTCAGCAGTTGGCTGTGGCAAAAAGCGCCTCTCACTGCAGAAAGACTACCAAAAAATCCATCCGAGGCCTCACATCAAATGAGTGAGAGCTTTTTATTAGAGTTTTGCTTTCTAACTTTGAATGATCATTATCTTTATTAAGCCGATATTGAACATTGCAGCACACAAGGCGTGAGCCGACTGCTGCGCTCAGCAGCAGCCTCTGAACACCGACAGAACTGAGAGTGTTTGAAAACACAAAATGACTCATTTTAACTAATTTTGTTAGTGTAAAATACTATGAATTGTAAAATATCCATGATCAGACTGTAAACTTGGCATTTTAAGTGAAGATCAAGCTGCATGCGCCATGCGCAGTTTATATTGTGTGCATTATAATGTTGATTAATGTTGAAATGATGCTCTTCTGCTTCAATTATTATCAATGCCACTGATACCACTAATACACTAAATGGCTCAGGTTTGGAAATCACATGCCTCAAGATGGTGTACTTCTGTTCCGAGGATAGAAAAATATGAATCCCTACTCCTCACATCATCACACCTTCTAACATTATGTAGGCCCACATGTTTTGCACCCCTATTGTTCAACCCAAGACGCCACCCATGGATACTGCCATATTGTTATTGTGAATTCTCAATAATTGTGCAGTGAAAACATGATATAGTGACAGCCTCAGTGCATATTAATTATTCCTAGTTTGACCACAGAGCCCTGCATGCGCAAAACTGGCCAAGCTGCTGTCACAATTTAAAAGGAAAAAAGAAAAAAGAAAAACTCTCATCAATACTGGCCTTAAAAATCCAGCATTGGTCAGGCTGCACTTCTACACTCCCCTGGATAAACTCTTGGCTTGTTTCTAACTGTTCATGTCCATTTTCAGCAATGTCACCTCATTCCAAGATCTCACCCGGAGCTATGAAAATAAATGCCAAGTGGTAGTAAACCACCGTTTTCCTTAACCTGGTCCTTCACCTGAGTCAGCTCCATAAAGACTGTGAGATGAGGCTGAAAGCAACGAGGCTGCTCGGTGGATCATTGTGTTTGATTCTCCTTATCACAGACCGCCCCCAAAGGCCATGAATAAACAGTCATCATCAAGTTGACTGTGTGCTCTTGAAACCCGCTCTCTGAATATGCTGTCACTTCAGTGTACTTATGCATATGACTTTTTGCAGTGATTGCTGCTGCTGGTTCTCTACTGCCGTCAAATATAAAGGAGTATTACATTATATTCCTATGATCATACTGTGGACAAAGACCAATTGTAAAATCCTGGTTTTCACGCAAACAATAGTTTTAAACTTGGGGAAAGAATGTGAGAGAAAAAGCTGTCAGAAAAGCCTCACAGTCAGAGAAAACAAATTCTTGATATATTTCACGCATACAGCAGATGTCTCATCTTAATAATGGCTCAGTCTGAGTCTTAGCTGTCTTGTAAATGTGGCTGTGAGAGCTCAGAGCCCTGCTGCTGGGTTTTTTAAGGTGTCCACTGGGTGTACAGGGACATTTCATGGCCCTGGATTGTTAAAACTACTGTACAATAAAGAGCACTTGGGTAAAAAAAAAAAGAAAAGAAAAAAGAAAAAGTTAAACATTTGGGTCTGCAAAATTAATAGAGTAATTCATTTTCTGTGGAGCAGCTTCAGATTTACATGTTAATGAAATTTTAGCCTCGAGGCATGGCTCTGAGGTTTCTGGCTCAGAAAAAGTTAATGCTCAGACACGAGTGAAGTGAACTGCTTCAGACAATACAGACACTGATGAGTCACGATTATGATACAAGAACTGTAAGTACAGTGGCTGCATTGTTTAAATAGCAGCAAGACATCCTACATGCCAATGACTGCACTTATTCACCGGTAAAGTTGAAGGCCAGTTATATAGCAATCATAATATGAGCATAATACTGTGAGACCTGCTCGCAAAATCTCTGATTAATGCACACGTCTGGCCACATAACAATACATTTGAATGGAACAGTATTGGACAATATTTATGTAAAGCCCAAGAGGAGACAAACCATTATATTATGTTAAGTAATATAGTGTGTTATGTAAGTCATATGGTATAAGCAATACACGCCAGAAAAACAGTCTGTCAGTTTGGTTTGGTTTAGGCCAGGAGTCTTGAACCTTTACTCTCAAAAGAGCCTTTTTTTTTTTTGGCAAAAAAGAAACTAAATCCATCTGGAGCTGCAACTATATAAATTATCTGTTCTCCTCAGAGACTTTTCTTTTTTTTAGATTTGGCATTCATAGCAAACCTTTGGAGATCTCAAGACTAACCACCAGCTAAATTTAGAGGAAAAGGCACTGAGCCTTGGTAACATGAGCTATGATGCACATTTTAGTTGACAAAACTTTTTTTGGTGTATAGGCTTCAGACTTTTTTTTTTTTTTTTCACAGTTGGAGAATGTAAGGACAGTTTTAGGCCTACAACAACGATTCATTCTTTTAAATATAATTTAACAATAAATGGACACATTCGTTGGAATAAGCTGCCTGCATTTCCGAGCAGCACACACTTTTTTTCTAGGGAGGTACTGTCAATACTATGTCAACTGACTTTCTCCTTTTGCTCCTATTGTAAATGACTGTGGCTGTTATTGTCCTGTTAGCTAGTGAGTTTACAAGCTTGCTAACCAACACTTAATGGATTGTCGTGAAATTTGGTAAAGAATTTCATAAGGTGGATTTTAAAGACGTTCATCCTCTGACCTATCATCAGGAGAAGAAATCCTTTTTTTTTTCATGTAATTTGGTTTGTGATCAAATCACTTTATTCCCATCAGCCTCAGCTGGACTCTGGGGTTCGTGCAAGTTAGCATGCTAAACTAAGATTAAACATTTTATCTGCTAAATATTAGCATATTTGTACTGTCAGTCTCCTTGTGAAATTGTCAGCAGGCTAATGTTACCACTTACTTCAAACCGCTGCTGTGTGTAAGAGCCACTAGCATGGCTGTGTCCACCAAAGTGTTTTTCCCAGAGGCCATTGCATTTTTAAAAAAAGACTGTTTGCAATCCTACAAATGGCAGCGACGTGGCACTTCAGCCGTCCCTTCATCCAGAGCAAGGGCAGGAGCAAATACATGTGCTGACATCTTTACATGATTACAGTCATTGTTGATAACACAAACTCTCTGCAAAATTAGGCACATGCAACACATAAATTAACTCTTTTTCCGGTAGATATTCTGTGTTTGAGGAACTAAAGTGTCTGAGATGAAAAACCCTGCACTTCAAAAGTGCTTTCGAGCTCTTCTAGATTGGCGTTGTGAGAAGAGGCTGGATGTGTTTGCTTTTGGCTCAGCTCTTTGGTCTTGTTTCCGAGTCTGTATTTTTTTATTTTATTTAACTTTTTTGTCACCCAACATCTTGATTTTCAGCATCTTCATCTTCATCTAGGTGTTTGTTCTCTGAGTCTTTTCCCCCATGTCTGAGAGTTTATCAGTCATTTTGGTTACCCTGCTTAAAGTCCAACTTTGTTGGCTGACTCAACATACTGTAAGTTGTGTTAAATGAGTTCCACCGGGTCTTTATTCTTAAGTGAAGCAGTTAGTGCTAAAAAAAACTCTGTTCAACTCAGGAATAAAAGCCATTCTTCATAGAAAGAGAACACTGTTGTTAAATGTGACCCCTGACATGCAGCTTCTCTGTCATGTTAATTTTAAAGCAGGCAAATTGTCCTTTATTCTTCTTTACAGATGGTGAGGGAATTCTGTCATTTTCAACTTTTCCAACTGTCCAATATTGTTGTGTAAAATGTATTGTGTCATGGGGTCAGCTTATCTCCTGTTGGTTGATGGCAAATTAAGATTTAAAATTTAAAAAGTCAGCAGACAATTAAAACAGAAATATTTATGTCACATCTTATGAATTCATTTATAGAATTATTTTTAATATTATTTTTGTTGCATTTAATGGTATATTAATTTATATATTGTGACATTAATTAATTTATTCATTTATTTTTAATTTGGGCAGTTACGGTCCTCCATGTAAAGCAGACCGCCACTGAATTGTGAAATCATGGCATAAACACTGTAATAAGTGTGGAAGTTAAGTAATGTGTTCTTTCTGTTATAAAAAAAAAATATTAGCAGTGTGTTGAAGTCACTGAATATGAACAAAACTTATATAACACCTGGATTCCAACACAAATAAAAGAAAATATTCAAGGTTTCATAACCAACCGAGCAGTGACAGACAAATGTATGCAAACACAATAGTTCTTTTCATTTCTGCTGATGGAGAATAGAGCTCAAAGTGTGAATATATGGCTCTATATGTGGCTCATTGTTTCCAATAAGACATTTCAGGTACAATCAGAGGGGAGCCAATTACAGAATCCAGGGAGGCCCTTATCGAAGTACAGATTGCTTTGTTTAGGGGTGGAGGCACAGAGGAGATTAGAGTGAGATAAAGACAGAAGGAAAGTCTTGTTTGGAGGTGTCTGTGTGGGTGAGATGGGAAAAGACAAAAAATGGTTTTACTAGGGTGTCGCACTATAATGTTACACCAGTACGGCTGTTAAGCTGTAGCAGTAGGTCTCCTGGATCTTTAAAAAAAAGTGTGATAAATTTAATCTGTGTGTGTATTGATTTCTGTTATATGAGCAACACGTTGTCACTCCCATCTCATCAAATGCAGCAGCTTGATCCCGATGCTTCAAACTCTGATGCTGTAGGTACCCCTGTAGTGTCAATTTTGCATGTGCAGGGCTCTGTGCTCAAATTAGAGATAATAACTATGCATCATTTGGGTAGACTTTCAAAATAAAGTGTTGCATGTATCTAACAAATAAAGTCCCAAAAATGACTTTACTAGGGTTAAGCAACAAAACTACTCAGTTAGGCTTTAGGAAACAAATGTACTTGTGAGGTTTTGGCAACAAAACTAATCAGTTCAGCTACAAAGGTACTTGGTTGGGTTAAGACAAGAAAACTACTATGTTTAGGCAACAAAACTACGCTTTTAGTTTTAGGCTACAAAACTCCTTGGTTAGGTTCAGGCAACAAAGGTACTTGGTTAGGTTTAAGCAACAACACTATGTAGTTAGGCTTAGTCAAGAGTAGTACCTGGTTTGGTTTAGGCAACAAAACTACTTGGTAAGGTTTGAGCAACAACACTACTTAGGCTTAGTCAAGAGTAGAACTTGGTTAGATTTAGGCAACAAAACTACTCAGTTAGGCCTCAGCTGTGAAAGTATTTGGTTATTGATAGGCAACAAAATTACTCAGTTAGGCCTAGGCAACAAAAGTGTTTGGTTAGGTTTGGGCAACAAAGTACTTTGTTAGGTTTTAGCAACAAAAGTACTCCATTAGACTTGGGCAACAAACCTACTTGGTTAGTTTTAGACAATGAAAGTACTTAGTTAGGTTTAGGCAACGAAAGTACTTGCTTAGGTTTAGGCAATAAACCTACTTGGTAAGGTTCAAGCAACAAAATTACTCAGTTAGGCCTCGGCAACAAAAGTACTTGATTAGGTTAAGGCAACAAAACTACTCAGTTAGACCTAGGCAATAAAAGTACTTGGTTAGGTTTAGGCAACAAAATTACTCAGTTAGGCCTAGGCAATAAAAGTACTTGGTTAGGTTTAGGCAACAAAATTACTCAGTTAGTTTTAAGCAATAAAACTAATCGGTACGGTTTAAGCAACAACACTAACTTAGTTAGGTTTAGTCAAGAGTAGTACTTGGTCAGATTTAGGCAACAAACTGGGTTTAGACAAAAAAAATCTGCAGTTACGTTAAGGCAACAAAATGATTTGTCATGTTTAGGCAATAGAATTGCTAGTTGGTTTAGGAAAAGATCATGGTTTGGGTTAAAATAAGTAACTTTACATTGCATAAGTTAACATACATAAGTTAATGCAGTGGTTCCCAAACTGGGGGG